>CABHPP010145791.1:0-49050 GCA_902168425.1 Peromyscus attwateri | reverse complement strand
AATATTTTATTACAGAGAAATATGTGTATATGATAAAAGAGGAAACATATTGATTATAAGCAGTTCCTTAATTTGTAGTTTTTCATCTGACTTCACTCATCTTTCATCACTTTACTAATTAACCTTTCCACATGACTTTCTTTGTTTTAGAAATTCCAAAAATAGGGGCTGGGGAGATGTCTCAGCAGTTAAGAGCTCTTGCTGCTCTTACAGAGGACCTGAGTTTGGTTCCAGTACCCATCTCTAACAGCTCATAATTGCCTGTAACTCCAGCTCCTAGAGACCCCTCTACTGGCCCCTGACTGGTCTGCACTGTGTGCATGTGTGAACACATGCGCGTACACACACATATACACAGACACATAAACGTGCATGCATAAATGATGTAAAAATAAACTGACTCTTTGAAGGAAAATAAATTCCAAAAATGTTCCTTTTACAAACTTTTAGTGCTATGCCAACATTATGCTATTATTTGATTTTCTTTCATCTGTCATAATTACTTTAAGATTTTGCCTGGAATGATTTGTGAATGCCTCTACTCTCTCCTACTGTGGGAGGGTGGGAGCTGCCCCTAACTTGACACATGTATCAGCTACAGACTGAGGAGAATAAAGGCAAATTCAACACAATGAAGAAAGCATAGCAGAAGTGGAGATGAAGGAATGAAGAGTGTCTGCCGACATCAAGGATCATCAAATCCCCTTATGTCACACGTGTCTTGGGTTAGACGAGGATGAATGGGACAGTTGGATGACACATCCTCAACACCAGGCAAATGTCTTCACCCTGAGCCCCTTCAGCAGGAAGGAGCCACAGGAGATTTGGTAAGGGGGTGACTGAAAAATTAAAATGGCGTTTGAGAAAATGAGTTTGCCGGAAATACCCAGGAGAAAGAGAGGTGGGCCACCCAGAGTGTAACTCACAGACAGCAGCACTGAGATTGAAAGTTTGCAGACAGCAGAGAGTGGCTCTAGCCTTTCTGAGGAAAGGGAGAGGAACGGTCGGTGCAAGAGCTGGGAGGTAGGAACAGAGGAAAAAACAGTAGTGCTGGAGTCTGGCCCAGAGCTCTGCACATGTGGCCATCCTCTGGACCAGGCTAAGTGAGGCCAGTCACTCCGCAATGGGATTCTTCCTCCAGGATGGCAGTGGACTTTTTCAGTGGAGCACACTGCGCCTACCCCACTGCTTCCCTGACACTTGCATCACCCCCAGAGACCAGGCACCCTTGTCACCTGTCTCCAGATTCTCCCAGTTGGAATGCTTGCCCATCCTTAAATGCTCATATCCCAACAGTCACCCAATGTGACACAGGAACATGCACTCACAGACAAAAAAAATAGAGCAACAGATTTAGTTTTAAATTAACATTAGCATATACATTCTAATAGAACATATATATGTATGTATATGTGTGTACATATATATATCTATATATCTATATATATATACACACTCATACACCACTAGGTATTAGTAATGTTAATATGCAATGTTGACCTTTGTGATATTCAACATTAATGCATATTAAAAATGTTAATGTAATTAAAATGTGTAATGGATATAGGTTAGCATAGGAGACAGGCACACAAGGCATGATAAAAAACACTTCTCAAGCTCCTCTACAGCTGAAACCATCCAGCAACAGGTAGGAAGCCCCTGTTCCGGCAGGTTACTGCCTGAGGTCGGCTGCTCTGCTGGGATTTGGGCATTTGCTTTCCTCAGTTAAATTCAGAGGCTCCCACAAAGAGCCACGGGGTAGGTTGCCCTTTGCCTCCATTCCTTTCCTTTCTAGAGATATGCTCTTCATCCATGTTTTTATCTTGAATGTTAGCTAAAAGTTAATGTCCAGGGATGGAGAGATGTCTTGGAGGTTGAAAGCACTCTGCTCTTCTAAAGGCTCAAGGTTCCATTCCCAGCACTCACATGTTAGCTCACAAATACCTTTAACTCAAGTTTCAGGAGATCCAATGTCCTCTTCTGACCTCTGTATAGACCAGGTGTGCACACTGTACACAGACATACCTGTAGGCAAAATACCCATACACATAAAATACAGCATTTTTTAAAAATTACAAACAGAGAGAGAGAGTTAGTCAGCTATGGTGGCTCACACCTTTAATCCTAGCACTTGGGAGGCAGAGACAGATGGTTTTCTGAGAGTTCCGGGATAGCCAGAACTACATAGTGAGGCCCTGTCTTAGGAAAAACAACCAATCAACCAAGCAAATTATAAATTATGCCAGGCAGTGGAGGCACATGCCTTTAATCCCAGCACTCTGTGAGTTTGAGGCCAGTCTGGTATACAGAGCAAGTTCCAGGACAGCCAGGACTGTTACACAGAGAAACCCTATCTTGAAAGAGAGAGAGTGTGTGTTAATATCTAAAGTTTGGGGATGTTTTTATGAGACAGGGTTTCTCAGTGTATCCCTGGCTATCCTAGAACTCACAGAGATCCGCCTGTCTCTGCCTCCCAAGTACTAGAATTAAAGGCATGTGCCCTCATCGCCCAGTCCAAGTTCAAAGATCTTACTAGCTCTCAATAACTAAAAGAATTCGTGTTTCTGAAAACCAAACTTGATCTTTATTGTCAAGGTCATCTATTCAACCCTGGCCCTGAGAAGCCTGTTCTCTCACAGCAGGAATGAGTGTCTATGAAGTTGAGACAGACAGATGTCAAGAGAGAGACTTGTGCCCATGTCTTTTCCACAGGGGTCTAAAAAGGAGTTATTTTTTAGGTAGTCTCTTAAAGTTAATGACACAGGCAGGAAGTAGGGATGAGGGGTCCAGATGTCCGCACTCCTGAGCACCTATGTATAAAAGCAGGTCTGGTCAGGTCTAGGTCATGATCAACCTCCTACAGCCCAGAGTCTCATTCTAGAGTCCAAGCTTGAGCCTTTGAAAGCAGGATGTATATATATATACATATATATATATATATGTGTGTGTGTGTGTGTGTGTGTATATATATATATTCTAGCTGCCCTAGACAGTGTACCCACTGAATGCAAATATAGCAGAGTTGTCATAAATTGTTGGAGTGAACCACTACTACTACTACTTTGTAGATTGCCTGGTTATATATCAATAGACCTGATACCCCCAACCCCCAGGTACAGAACTAAAAGTTAGCAATGGCAAAAATGTCTTTTCTGGTCACACATTTTAAAAAAAGTATCTCATGATTTGCCCCATTCCATAAAGATGTTCCTCTTCTCCAAGGGTAACAGACACCCTTAGTTCTATCACCTGGCCCTTCCCATGACAGTGGTTCTTAATCTGTGGGTCTCAACCCCTTAAGGGCTCACACATCAGATACCCTGCATGTCAGATAATTACATTATAATTCATTACAGTAGCAAAATTACAGTTATGAAGTAGCAATGAAAGTAATTTTATGGTTGGGGGTCACCACAACATGAGGAACTGTATTAAAGGGTTGCAGCATTAGGAAGGTTGAGAACCACTGTTCTAGAACCTCCACCTTCCACTATTCTCTCCTTGGTGAACCTCATTCTGTTCATGCTTCATCCCATCTTCACCTGTACCATGGACTGACTCACTGTATTCTCCTGACTGCGTGGGCCCTCTGTGTGGACTCTGTCCTTATGCAGAGTTAGACTACCTGGCATCCTATCTGAGTGTGAGAGAACTAACTGTGGGTCTGACTTCTCTGAACTCTATTTTCTGGCATAAAACAGATTACAACCGAACCTATGTATGCCAGACATATTTTAGGGATTTTTTCCAATGGAATGTTCATAAAATGCACTGTGGGACTGACTTCGTCAGCCATGTCTGTTCCAAGACATGATCACAATCTGTAGCAGGAATCTTAAAAGTTCTTATTAATAAAATCAAACCCGGACCAAGTACTGGGGTGAATTCTGGAAGATCAGAGAGACAGAACAAGCCATAGCTAACCTCACCTGGCCAACTTCTCAGTTTGGTCTTGTTTCCTCAGACTGGAAGCCTCTGTGTCCTCATATCCGAATGGCTCTCAGCTGAACTGTGCTTCTTGAAAGCCTGAATGCTTAACCAGCCAAATGCTTAACCAGCCAAATGCCTCTAGTTTCTGGTCCTCATGCCTTATATACCTTTCTGCTTTCTACCACCACTCCCTGGGATTGAAGGCTTACTTTCTGGGATTAAAGGCATGTGTCACCATACTTGGCTGTATCCTTGAACACATGGATTTCTGCCTCTGGAATGCTAGGATTAAAGGTGTGTGCTTCCACTGCCTATCCTTTGTGTTTAATATTGTGGCTGTTCTGTCTCTGACCCCAGATAAGTTTATTAGCATGCATATTTCGGGGACACAATACCACAACAATCCTCTTTGACACCACTCTCAGCAGGGACCCTGTGTTCTGGAGATGCAAGACTGAAGCATCAAGTAGGCTTGCATCACAGTGCACCCTGGGTGGCTGCTCAGGTTTGCACCTTGGCACCAGAGGAAAGCAAGATGGCATATTGGTCCAACGAAATGGTGTGATCTTCTGCATCAGACTTTTCTACACAGGGGTCCTGGCTCTTTAGTCCCCTGTCTCACTAACTGGGTTTCAGCAGAGGACCCTCAGCCCCTTCTCTCATCTTCACTACAGAGCTTCACTCAGGACCTTACAGTGTTGCAGGAACTGAAGAAATGGGTGATTTGTAGTTGTAAGTGAACCTTGTCGAGTGAGTGAATAAACTGGTCTGGCATATGCTTGGTCCCGTGATACATGTAAGTGTTTAGAACATATAAATAAGTCAGGTGCATATCTCTGCTTCACAGATGTGCTCTTTTTTATTTGAATTATTCAGTCTTTGGGGGACATGATTTCCAATCTTGACCATCTGTTGTGTGGGGCCTTGGAGCACATGGGTCCCCCTAGAGAGAGAACAGGGATAAGGGCAGGTACAGAAATGCTAAGGTCTGGGCTTGGTTTTCCAAACTTGCTCAAGGACAGGGCTCAGGGGGACTTACAGCCCTGCTGTCCTGTTATTTGAGGAAGGTGGGGCAGGTGGAATGTTCTCTGCCCAGCTGTGTGCAGATGTGTAATTCGGGAAGGTGGGACAGTCCAGACCACCCACAGTCAGGGACAGAATACAAGTAGGAACCTTGAACACCTGGGCTGGCTGAGAAACAGTGGGTTCCCAGAGCTCTGCCCCAGCCCTTTTAAGCAAATAGTGAGCCCTGGCTGCTTTTATTAGGTGAATGGGAAGAGAGAAAATTGGGATGTAATAGAAAAGTAACTGCACACAAATTTTATTTCAGCAAAGAAAACATTGTTAAATTCCACCCTTTTCACTCCAAAACCTGGTGTCTGGACTAACTCAAGTGATGATGACGACCTTAGATATTTCTTTTAATTATTCCACTGCTACCTGGCTGCCCAGCTCTACTGCACAGCTACTCCAAGCAAAGCCATTCTAATGATTTCGATTAAATCCTGGCCTCCTCCCAACCACACACAAATTAAAAGCATTACTGGCCGATCCTAGCTTCAGCTTTTGAAAGTGTTATATAAAGAAGGAGGAGGCTGCCAAAGGCTTGTTGGCATTTCCTCAGCCATAAGGGAGAATTAACCCCTTGGGTTTCTGGGACTGAGAGATTTTATTTCTCACTGTCCTCAGAGTCTTGCTTTATTGGTATTTTTTAAAATGTTTCCTTCAAATATGTTTTAAATGGATTTACGGTGTGGGAGGCACCAAGTAGCTTTTTATTGAACACACATTTCCTCAAAGTTTTGGGGTTGTTGGGGCTGGGGAGATGATTCAGTTGGTAAAGTGTTTGCCCCACAAACATGAAGACTTGACTTTGGGTTCCCAGAATACACATTCAAAAGAAGACAGCAGCAGTAATTTACACCTGTATTCCCAGCTCTGAGGAGACAGACAACAGGGTCTCTGGGGGCTTGCTGGCTACCCAGTTTAGCCAATCAGGGAGCTCCAGGTTCAGTGAGAGACCTGTCTCAAGAAATAAACTGTCAAGTAATTGAGGGAGACACCAGATGTCAACTTCTGGTCTCCATGAGTACCAGCACATACATATACGCATACATACACAACACACATACACCCTGGCCACATCACATACAAGTCACAAACTTGATTTTAAGATGTCCCTCCATGTCACAGCTGTGGAAGGTTGACTGGGTGGCTTCAGGTGAATTATCTCATTTGTTTGGTGACTCTGAATAAGGTTTTCTGGACCTGCAATGATTTTAGAATCAGCTTCCCTTAGAGACCAGAGAAACCTAAAATCATGGCTCAATGCTCTCTGTTCTCCATAGAGCCTCCTGAAACCCCTTGCTTACAATCCCTTGCTCTGTGCCCTGGAGTGCAATGCTTCTGACCCAGATAAGGATAGCAAGATAAAAAGCACCCGGCACCTCAGGAAAGAGAGCATAGCTTCCACTCTCCAGACCCAGGTGAAGAAACTGAGGCTCACAGATACGATGAGGCCTGCCTGTGGCCACATGCCCGCTTGTGGCAAAATATAAATCAGATGATATGAGAAGGCCCACCTGTGGCCACATACCCACTCATGGCAAAACACGAATCAGATGAAGGTGTTTGGACTCCTCTATTCTCTCTGCTTCTCAGAATGAGGCATGGCCACTGCATTATCACAGAGATGTGCAGTGAACCCAGGAGGCCAAGGAGATGGGGAGCTGAAATAATGGAACTTCTTTCTAGCCTTTTGAAGACATTGTGCCAAAGTGCTCTTATCACAAGTGCACAGCTTGATCACTCAACAAAAAGCATTTCTGCCTTCTAGAAACCCCCTGGAATCCCCTCTGAGGCGCCCCTCCTCCACTGGCACCTGTCATCCTGACGTCTACCACACCAAGAAATGTTGCTCAGTGTTCCTTATGCTAGTAGAACCACACAGAATGACCTCCCTGTGTCTCATCTAGCACAGCCCCATTTTCAGGTAATCCTCATTCATGTTGTGAGTCGTATTCTACTGTGTAAGTAGAATGCACCCATGTAGAACCAAATCTCTAGGTGATGATAGGTGCTTCAACTTTCCACAGTTTTGATAGGCTGGAAGCTTGCCAGTGTCTTCAGAAATTTACTCTGTCCTATCACCACACACTTCCTAAAATCCAAACCACCTCCACATAGTATGAAGGGAGCACTGTGCTGGTAAAAATTTGCCTCCAATATTTCAGCTATGGTGGAACCAGATAGCCATTTCCTAATAAATTGTCTTATGGCTGAGGGGTAGCAGTTCACTTTGAAGTATATTTTTTTCCATTTTTCCTTTTCTAGCCACAATATGCAAAGAGCTTAAAGTTGAAAGAACCACATGTTCTGGGGGTGATGACTAAATCGCAATTCTCCTGTGCTGCCTGTGAAAACTGGCTTTCCTGGAACTATAATACCCAGACTGCCTTTGGGATGTAGAGCTATGCTTCCTTAGCAATATCTGCTGATGGAGAGAGAAGTTAACATCTGATACTTTCCTCGAACTCCATAACATACCCAAAAGCTGAGACTCAGTCAAGCCAAAGACAGGGGTAGGTATGTTGCTGGAAATTCATGGAATTGTTGGTTAATTACATAAAAACATGAATATCCATTAGAACCTGTTAGGGAAAGGTTTACAGAGGCATACATCATCTTTCTTTCTTCCCAGAGAAGTGTGGTTAGGGAATAGACAAAACAGGAGAGTGACTGGGACTGGGGTCACATCTGTCCCTTGCTGCTCTAGCTTCTTGCTTCGCCAGTGCCAAGCCCTGCAAGCAGGGAAAGCCAGCTCTGCGGCCCAGGCCCACAGAAGAAAATGTTTCTTGCTTCACTTAAGAAAGCGCTCTCCTGTCTCCATCCATCAGCTGGTTCTCACTCAGAGCCTGTCCTTCTGTCTCCTCTCCCAGAAGCCCTATGTTTTATTTATGGCTGGCCTCCTTCAGAGCTAGCCAAATCAGACATGCATCTTCCTTCCTATTACTGCAACCCTTAGGTAGAAGGAGACCATGGAGATGTGGTGATATATTGTGTACTCCAATAAAGCTTTCCTGGGGATCAGAGGACAGAGCCAGCCACTAGATTTGACATAGAGGCCAAACAGTGGTGGCACATACCCTTAATTCTATCACTCAGGAGGCAGAGATCCGTCTGGATCTCTGTGAGTTCAAGGTCACACTGTAAACAGAGCCAGGCAGTGGAGGCACACACCTTTAATCCTAGTACTGGGAAGTACACACACCTTTAATCCCAGGAAGTGACGGCAGGGCTGAGGAAGGTATACAAGGTGTGAGGAGACAGGAACTAAAGCAGTTCACCTGAGATCCTTTCGGGTGAGATTCAGAGGCTTTCAGTCTGAGGAAACAGGATCGGCTGAGGAGTTGGCGAGGTGAGGTTGGCTGTGGCTTGCTTTGCTCCTCTGATCTTTCAGCTTTCACCCTAATATCTGGCTCTGGGCTCTTTATTGTAAGACCATCTAAGATTCGTGTTACAGGAGACAGCTAAGAAAAGCCTTCAATCAAACCTTGATGAAATGAACTACTTAGGGAGATTACAGTTCCACAATGATGCTAATTGTGCAGACAGAGAAACCATTAACTTCCTGGCTGACTCTGTTTCTCCCTCCAGCAAGCCTCTCCAAAAGTCAGCGCAGTGCCCATAAGTGACAGGGGGAAGCCACCATCACTGTCAAGGGGGCTCAGAGTTTCCCACCATGGAGGCCTGAGGAGTTAATAATAAGATGCTATTGCTGAGTCTACTGCAAGGAGTTGAGTGTTCGGGGACACAGAGGAGACTGGTTTGGTGGCAGTGACCAGCAAGGAACAGAGTGACAGAAAACTTGGTAAATGACGCTCAGAAAGGACTCCAAGTAGACACTGCATTTTAACTCTGCTTCTTTGTTTTCCCGCTCTCTAGCCTCTCATGTCCCCTGAATACAACTAGTCAACATCCATGGTTTCTCTAGCAGCCTCTTCCTCACGCAGAAAGCAAAACAAAATCCGGTCAACCCGTTCAGTTGTTTGAGTCACTCTAAGTACATCAGAAGGCTCCTTCTACACCAGTGAGCAAAATAGAGTATCTGCCTCACACATCTTACATCCCGAGAAGTGACAATAAGAAGATAGGGACACTAGTGACACATGAAATGATGGTAGAGTCATGGAAGAAAAGAACTAGGAAAAGCACTGGGCAGCATGGTGGCAAGGGAACCTGGGCATATTTTAATAATGGTTCTCAGAGGTCCTTCTGAAAAGGTGATGCTTGGGCACTGATAGGTTTCAGAGTGCCAGACCTGCAAGAACCCAGGTAGGGGAAACAGCATGTATTAGCCAAACACTCTAGAGTAGAAAGAAGTCCTGTGGGCAAAAGCCTCTACGGGATCAGGAGAAAGTGATGACCACACAGTTGTATGTGACGATATCTTCTCCTGCTAGTTAAAAGGTCCTCAAGGGTCACACCTCGTAGAGTTCCCTCCCTTTGTATTGCAGCATTCTGCCTACAAATGATATTTGATAAATAAGGTTTGCTTTAGTAGATAACTAATAATAACTAATACAAAAATTAGAACTTTAACAGTTAACAAAAGAGAGGCATGAATGGTACATAAGGCTCCCTGTGCCAAGGGGAAGGCTGAAGTGGATGTGTGTTGAGAAGGCTACAGAAGGAGCTGGGAAAAGGCAAGTGAAAGATCGATGCCCCAAACCTAACGGAGGCCTGTAGGGAAGTTCATTCACCATCCTTCTGTGGCCATCTCAGCGCTTTGCCATTCCTCGGGACCTTTACCATAAAATGGGTGACTGAGAGAGAACACAATGGCCATTCTCCTTACCTGGGGCAATTCCTGGCATAAACCCAATAATGTTATCCCAAACATCAAAAATCTATATCCATCAAATTCATGGCAATACCATCATGAAGGACGTTTCTATAGCATTTGAGGAGTGTGCATGTATCACATATGCTTTAAATGCAAATAAATTAGCTATGAATGCCACATGTAACTATTAAATTAGTAATATTATAAAATAAAATGTTAATACTCTGTGCTGGCAAGGAGGCCATGAAACTGTCATTAATTATGTCTTGGCGGGGTATATTTTGGCAACATTTATTCAGGAAATAACTTGGCAACAGATCACCGGAACAATAAAAAGCTCGTACATTGAGCTTAGTAATAACAATTCTGGGAATGTATTCAAAGTAAAAATTCCTAAATATAGAAGATATATATGTTTAAAAATACACATCCCAACATTATTTATAATGGGAAAACACTTGTTAGCAACATCCCAAAATAGAGCGACAGTTAATTTATATATATATATATATATATATATACACACATATATATGTATATATATGTGTGTGTATATATATATAAATTTGCATTCTCATGATATTTCATACAATAAAAATTGAATTTTTCCAGCTAAAATGGGAATGTGGAAACACGCTTATAAAATAAGAAATGGCTGTGCAGCAATTCCTGGTTTTATATTTAAAGTGCGTTTTCACATATGGACAAGGGCACAGAGTAAAGAAGCAGAAGAGAGGAAAGCTATTTTGTTTGACTCATGACAACACACTGATTTCAGAAACACAAATTAATTTGAAAACTAACATTGGAGTTGCCCAGTCTCTTCCTCCATCTGAAAGAAGTGGATGGAGCCAAGGGCAACCTGCAGAGAAGAGGAGGAGCCGCTCACATTGAGAGTACTTACTTGCTCAAGCTTCACCATAGGAGTGTTGGACGGAACCATGCAAATGGTTTAAAAAAAATCATCTGAAGTCAAGCCCTGGGGTAATTTTGATTCAGTGAACCTGGGAACTCAATATTTTTAACAACTCCTAAAGTGACTTTGTATCAGTTGAAGGTGACAGCCAGTAACCAGATACAGCACAGCCAGCTGTCAGCTCCAGCATCCTTATTGGAGTCTGTCTAAGGGTTCCATTTATTGTGTGATTACTCCACCCCTGGGATTGTTCCATTGCTTTGTATGGACTGTCAATGCTACTCCTCCAAATCACCTGCTGATTTGGAACTAGTCCCATCCCATTTTACAGGTGAGAAGCATAAGGTATAGAGAAACAGAGACACATGTGGACACTTAGACTGTCACAGCAAGTTCATTGGACCAATATGTGAGACCTTCCTTCAACATAGACAGGACCACAGCAGGAGACTGTCCTGCAGACTTCCATTGCCCTAGGCTCCAAATAGGATTTTGTGCTTGCACAATGGGCTCACAAGGAGGAGCACCCTGCCTAGGGGAAGGGCAAACAGGCACTCTGGCATCTGGAATGTGGGACAAGCCTGGCCTTAAACAGTGTTTATAATAGCCAGCATGACATGCCCTCCTGTCCCGACATCTCTCTGTGGCTGAAGATTGATTACATGCAAACAGTTTCCACAGCAATCGGCACACGATTTAACAGAATCCAATGCAACCCAAGTCAGGCTAATCGCTTCAGAGCACAAGCCACATGCTCTTGGTGACCTGGTGGCCCCTGCAGCCCCCAAGGCAAGTTTAAGCTATTCAGGGTTTCTCTCTCTCTCTCTCTCTCTCTCTCTCTCTCTCTCTCTCTCTCTCACACACACACACACACACACACACACACACACACACAACCTAAAACTCTCTTAGCAAGAACAAGAAAGGATAATTTCACTTTTTCTATTCAAGCAATCAACTTCTTAAATACAGGAAGCTACTCTTTTATCCATTAGTCACATTCATTCAACAGATACAAGGGGCTCGTGCTTTCTAGGTTTGATACAGTGATGAGGAGTGGGGAGCTAAGGTGGTCTCTGCCCTCCTGATGATCATAGGCTAGAGGTGGCAGGCACTACTTAAACAGTCACATGTGAAATATTGGGGGGGATGGGACAGTTAAAGCTGCAAAGTGCTGAGTGGTCAATCATTATGTCTGACAGATGAGACAACAGTGAACTTTTCCAAAGGAAGGGTTCCCGGATGAGGTCTATAAGACTAGCTGGACACTGACCAAGGAAGGGAAAGAAATGTAAAGGTGCCTGGTTGGACTACAGAAGAACACAGGAGATAGGGAAAGAGGTCCCTAGCCCCACAGGAACCCCATCACAAGGAGGCCTTGTCAGACTAGATTCACTAAAGATTCTGAGGGCCTTCAGCTAGGAATGACCTAATCAAATTTATGTGAGAAAACTAGCTTTGTAGAGAATAGACCCCGGGGCGGGCAGGAGCGAAGATGAGCAAAAACAGCAAGCTGTTTCCATCATTTCTATCAGGCTTGGAAAATGGGAACCTGTGTCAGGATGGTGTCTACAGATGAGAAGTAGGAGGGGTGAAAGATAAGGGAAAAGTCAAATGATCAAGGTTGACCAGGGAATTGGGATGAAGAAAAAGGAATAGCACAGTCTCTGGGGATATGGTCCCTAAGAATGAGTAATCATTAAATCACTTTTAAATCTAAGAGAAACACAGGGAGGAATTTTCAGACATCCATCCCTGATAACTACTATCCAAGTAATCCCTGGTGTTTCTTAGCTCGGTGCCATTTTCTGGTCCAAGGGTTTGGGAGAGGGAAGGGCTGGATAGGAAGATGAATGCCCTGGGTCTAACAGGACCCAGCAACAGAAAGGGTAGGGGAGGCTGCTCTTGGTGTGTCCCATTCTCCCAGACAATCTGAGAGACCCAGAACTGGCCCACTGAGTAGGATTTCAACAATGGAGTCTAGCTATGTCATTAACTTAAATGTGACCTAGACTAGTAGGTCCCTACCCACAGCAGTATAGGCATAGATTACCAGTGACAAACCTCTTGACAAGCTTTGAACTTGCTGCTGCCAAGAGGTGAACTAGTTGTGTGCTTTCTGCCCCAGAGTCCTCAGAGCCACTTAACGGTGAAGAGTTTCTCCCGCACAGAAATCCACCAGGAGCCCTGGGGGATTGTAAAGACCAACAAAACACACAAACTGCAACATTAACAAGGCTCCAGCAAAGCAGGGGAAAGGTCAACTTGTGCTCCTTCTGCCTCCCAACAGAGGAAACCATGAACCTGGCCCCAGGGCCTCTGGTCTGCCTTGCAAACAGAGCCCCAGGGGCTGCTCAGAGTAAAAGCAGGTCACAGTGATTCAAACTAGCTTCCAGTTCACATTTCCCACACACTGGCAGTGGTCACTGCTGTTGAGAACAAAGGAAGTGCTGGCTGGCTTGCTGGACAGAATCAAGCTTGCCAGAGAGAGCTGTGTAAGAGATCCATCCTTGTTTGCAGCTGCAAATGGCTCCTTCCCTCCAGGTCCCTGAGGTCCCAGCAGAACACTGGATGTGTCCCAAGCTTGTGTCCCTACTAAAAAATAGGAAGACTTCAATCCAGGACCTCCTTGTCACCACAGCTGCTTCAGCCCTGCCATATGCAGGCAGGGGGGAAATTCCTTCTTAAGGGCTGGTCCCTTAAACACCCAGAACCTTGGGCATATTGAGAGTCTGCAGGGCTGGCACTGACGGCCAGAAAGCTTATATTTTCAACAAGTCACCATGGGTTTATGGATAGCTGCTCTGAGAAACAATTTTGAGGGGAGGTCTAGATACATTTTTGTTAATTTCCTATGGACTCCTTGGCAAATCTACTCAATGCTGTGAAAGGACTCCATGGAGATATATACATATGCATATTTCATGAAATTTTTGCCAGTTTTAGGGATGACAGATGGATGCACCAAAGCCTGGAACTTGCACCCCTGTGCCAGAGTCATTGAGATAAGAGGAAATGGAGAGTTAACTGCCATAGGGTCACTGGGTCAGAACCATACTGTCAGGAGCCCTGCTCTTCATGCTGTGTCCTCAGCTTCTAGAAAAATCCATCCTTTGTGAAAACCTGAGTCTGGCTCCCCTGAGTCCCACTTCTGGCCAGGCTAAGGCTTTGACTTTCATCTCAGGGCATGACTCATTTTGTCCAGTTTTAGCAAAAAACATGGTGGTCAAATCAGTGAAAACCCTTCTGCCTTGATATTCTGCCAGACCACATTTCTCATTCCCTATCCTCAGCAGTTACCTTGGCATTCTTCTGCAAAGGTCTTCTTATGGCTGTGTTAAGATCAATCCATGAGAGTCTATTTAATGGGTAATTGGGATTTATTAAGATATAAATTGGGGAAATACACTCATGAATATAGAACTGAGTAAAAAGCTGTTCTATCTGGGAGTGAATGCACCTGGCCCTCTGGTGTCCAATCACGCCAAGAAGAAGCATGACCTGACTCCCTTTCCTTTTAAGAGGTCACATACAAAGGCAAGAAGCACCGCCTCTTTCCAGCCATATAGCCCAAGGTCATGGGCAGAGCAAATACCACTATACTTCCCTTTTTTGTCTAAATAATAAGGTTCTAAACATAATACAAACTATATACAATAAGAACGATTATCAAGTATTGTCCAGGAGAAATAAAGGGTAATAACATAAACAAAAGTGGAACTACAACCAACAAGAACAATGTCAAGTAAGAAACATACTAAATGTCCAGGTCATAGGTAAATGGCAAATTACAGAGATTACTCCAAAAGCTGTCCTATCCTGGAGAATCTGAATTTAGTACCTAATTTGCTCTTAGCTAAGATATGAGAGGATAGTAACTCTAACTATCTAGTCTTCAACCCCATCAAAGACTTGAGAAGGAAAATTATATTACCTGAGTAAACAGGAAGTGCAAGCAAGTAACTTCCAAAGAATTGCAAGAAATGACAGAGACACTTGGCTGTCTGGACAGTCATGCACTGTTTCTCTGCAACACTGGGGCATCCACTTTTGGCTACAGGTCTAAAATATCTGACAGACCATTTTCAGAAGCAGGAATTTTGAAAGACCATCTTACCCTGTCTTGGCAAAGTTCAGCAGTCACTTTTCCTTGTGTCCTGCTTATCCAGAAAGGACAGTGTACATACAGTCAGGAGCTGAGGCAAGAGCAGTTCTTTGCTCAGCAGGCCAATATTTTTGCCAAGAAGATGACAGACTCCATATGGAGTGTCTTCAATGCCCAACATCCTCTCAGGAGTAGATAGATGCTGCCAGGAGCAATCACGTTTCATGTCAACAGAATTCTAAGTTATTAGAACATTTAAATGCCATATTCTCTAGGTCTATGAAGTGTTTGAAGATTACCTATCCATCTGACATATATTTCTGTATATCTAGAAAACCTAACAAGACTATAAATATGACAAGCATGGGTGACTATTAACTTGTAAACCTTATCAACCTAAATAACTTAAAGACAAAGGCTACACATTAAGAGTAAACAATCTATAAAAAGATGTACAATATAAGGACAATGACCTTGAATTTGTGACAATATACAAAATATCTTTTATCAGAGGTATAAATGTACAGTGCAATATAACAATATCCTTAATATGTATCAATATACAAAATATTTCAAATGCGAGTAGGAACATATGTACAATATGTATATTTTAAAGGTATTTTGATTTCAAAATTTGGGTCTAAGGATATGTTGCTTTGGAAAAGAGGTTCTGCCTTTGTTTCCACAGAAGATGAGAACCTGTGGATTGCTTCCGGGTTAATATGGTTTGATCAAACAAGACCCCCTGAAAAATCTCCAGTGGGAACAGATGGCCCAGATGATCCAATGTTTCAGAGCACCTCTGTTGCATGGCTGGATTTATTTAATCTACTGATCTCACTCATTCCTTAGCTATAAAATCCTATTTGTTCTTGTTCGTTGGGGCTGAATCCAATCTTTTCTCCACTGTAAGACCCCACGCTGGTGCACCTTACTGACTACAATCGTCCCTCTCACCCCTGCTGAAGCTTTCCTTATCATCTTGATCAAGTTTTAAGAATATATTTTAATACAACACTTCTCATGAAGACACTTGGAAAGCATGAAAGAAAGTTTCAAATTAGCAAGAACCTGACACCTGCGGCCTGAAGCTAATGAGTTTTAAAGGATACATATATGTGCATCTAAGGGAGGAATATTAGGCAGGAAGAATCAACATTTGACAGACATCAAGAGGAATACACATCATTCTGTGGGTTAAGATCTACACAAAGGGACAACTTACCAGTTCTTAGGAACAAAGGCATTAGACACATGGGTGCTTTGTGGAGGGTCTGCCCTTTTATTAGCTGTTCAACCTGACAGGCAATATGTTACTTGATCTTCTTAAACCCTGGTTGCCTCTCCTCAGTAAAATGTAATTGATAATGTCTAACACAGAGGAGTGAACCTGTGTATGGTAATGGGAGGAAACAGCATAGGCTGGTGCATGATAAGGACAAAATGCATTTTGGGTTATCAACAGGATGGTTATCAGCCTTTCTTTACATTCAGACTGCTTTTGAACTCCTCAAAGAAAGAGAGGGATCCCAAGTAACTGTGTTAGTCAATATTCTCTATAGGAACAAAACCAATAGATTATAGTTAATAAAGACCTAGTAGGTTGGCTCACATTCTCAAAGGACTGAGAGTCCCATAGTTGTCATCTGCAAACTAGAGAAGAGGTGGAGCCTGCAGCTGCTCAACACAAGAATCTAGGACCCTCAGAAAGAGAACAGTGGTTTAGCTCCTGTCTGAATCAAACCTAGAAGCTACCTGGAAAGTGGTTGGTATGTGTGGATATTGGAAGGTTCAAAGAGTTAAAGTCTGATACCCACAAACTCTGGCATAGGAAATAACAACAACAAAAAAAGCACCAGTCACTCAAGAAGAATTGGGCAAAAGCTTCTTCCTTCCATTTGTGTGTGTGTGTGTGTGTGTGTGTGTGTGTGTGTGTGTGTGTGCCTGTGTCTGCGTGTGTCTGTGTCCATGTCTGTCTATGTGGTGTTTGTGTGTGCAGTGCTTACACAAGAATGTGTGGATACACATGCCTGTGAATGTGTATGCAGAGGCCAGAGGAGGGTGTTACCCAGTGTCTTCCTTCTGCTTCATTGCATTAAGACGGGTCTCTCACCAAACCAGAAACACTTTCAGATAGGCTGGATATACAGAGAGCTTTCAGAATCCACCCATCTTCACTGACCATCTCCTTCCATTGCTGGGATGTAGTACGTATACCTCTTATGTGGTTGCTGGGGATTCAAATTCAGGTTCTAGTGCTTACACAGCAGGCAGTCTTACCCACTGAGCCATCTCCCCAGCCTACTCCACTACTTTTGTCCCAGATGGACACCGCTATTAGACAGTACTGCCCACATTAACAGTGTTACTGTAAGGGGATCTTGTGGAGATACTCTGTGAGAAAATATCCAGGCTCTTTGGATATCTAATAAAGACTTGCATGAGATTCAGAAAAGCAGAAGTGAAGGCATAGGTTTATTAAAAAATAAAGTAAAATAAAAGTCAAAATTTCACCCCACAGGACAGGAGCCAGGAGCAGGTTCCAGCAAACATGTGGCTCAAAAGACCTCCTTTCCAGGTCCAGTAGCTTTTAATTACAAAAGAGAATAGAATGTTTTCTGAATGGATAGGCCTGCTTTTGACTTATGTAGGTGATTGACATCTCTAGGTTATGTTCCTACACATATGCCATCCCATGACCATATGAGTGAGATTTAGTTCATATGTATTAACTGGGGCTTTAGGAAGTCCCAAAGGTCTCAATGGGAATACCCTACTAGGTTTTACTTTTCTATTTATTAGAAGGTAGTGTTCAATCAAAGTGAGGATCCAGGGCTATCCAAGGGGTAGTGTGTGTGTGTGTGTGTGTGTGTGTGTGTGTGTGTGTGTGTGGTATAGGTTCACATGGGTATGTAGGGGGTACATGATTATGCATGCATGTGTGGAGAGCAGAAGAGGACTTGCTCTATCACTTTCCTTGAGAAGGCATCTCTCACTGAATCTGGATCTAGACTGGCAATCAGAAAACCCCAGGAATCTTCCCATTTCTTACCTACACCATCCCCCCCCAACACCAGTGTCACACATGCATGTACAGCCATGCCCATGCTTTAGCTTTGGTTTGGTTGTGTAAAGAAGCTGGGTATCCTAAGTCATGACCTCACATTTGCACAGCAGGTACTTTTACCCACTGAACCATCTTCCAGCCCAAGTCACACTTTTGACCCGACTTTCCAGCAATGGTAAGTCTTCTCTTATCAGATCCATGTGAGATGACCCACATACTGTCTTAGTTAGGGTTTTTATTGCTGTGAAATGCCATGACCACGGCAACTCTTATAAAGTAAAACATTTAATCCAGGGGGTTCGCTTACAATTTCAGAGATGCAGTCCATTATCATCATGGCAGGGAGCATGGCAACATGCAGGCAAACATGGTGCTGGAGGAATATTTGAGACTCCAACATCTTGCAGGCGACAGGAAGTTGACTGAGACACTAGGCTGTATCCTAAGCATAGGAAACCTCAAAGCCCCGTCACAGTGATACACTTCCTCCAACAAAGCCATACCCACTCCAACAAAGCCACATCTCCTAATAGTGCCACTCCCTATGAAATTATGGGGGCCAATTACATTCAAACTACCACACACACCAATCACCTCTGAAAACACCCTTGCAGACACACTCACCCGATCAATCTGACAATAAGATTAACCTTCTTACTCATCTTAATAGCCTATAAAACATTATACTTCTCTCACCTACAGTATACTTAACAGAACAAGCATCAGTTTTAGTGCATGCTGGAAGAGAGGGAATAATTAGACCAAGGGGGTTAGAGAAGGAGAGAGAGAGAAGTTGAATAAATGAGTGAACGAAAGGAACCAAGGCGCTGATCTGGGCTCTTCAAGTTTTGAACACCCCTCTGCACATTCTTCAGCATCACTGGTCCAGATCTGAATCTGACTTTCTACACAGAGCCAAGTTGTCTTTTCTTAGGTCCCTCAATGGCCAAGAGCACACAGAGAACGTATTGAGCCGGCTACTTCTGAAAGCCATTGACTGTGTTTCAGGGCAAGCTGCTTTAGTCACCGTGGAGCCTGTCTGCTTCAGTTCCCTGCCACCGTCAATTAAGTGGGCATTGTTAATTAAATTATCATCTCACCTAATTAAGAGTCAGATAATTGTGATTTTAATGAACTTAAATTGCTTTTGGGTAAGACAAAAGCTGCCTCTGAAGCAGCCACCTTCCTGCGGTACCGCTAATCAAATTCAATTGTATCTGTTGGAGTGGATAGTAACAATGGCTCCACTACCTCAACCTTCCTTCTAATGAGGTGGATGGAAGTAAATGTATTGGAATAGGATGAAAGGAGGTGACCAGAGGCCTGAATATCCAGATCCAAATCTTCAAAAGACAGAGTCATAACTTCCCAGCCTCATGTAGTACACTGTGATCAAACCCAGGCTGTTATGTCACCTTCTCCAGGGTAGAAATGTCAAGGTCTGCATCTATGGATTCAGGGATGCTCAGACACCCATTCCAAAAGCTCAGGCAGGTTTCTCCTATTGGAAACACCTTAGAAGTCCTAAGGGGGTGATTTTAAATTACAGTGGGAAGATGTTCTAAATTAGGGACAGTCAAACATTCCTTAGAGAGCTAGAGGTGAAGTATTTTGAGCTTTGGGGTTCTACTCTGCCGCTGTGATACAGCCTAAAGTAAATGGGTGTGGCTGTGTTTCAATAAACCTTTATTTGTACAAGCAGGCAGTAGGACAGATGGGGGGCAGGGATTAAAGTTTAAAGTGTGAGAGTTTTTCTTCTATTAAAAGTAGTTCACCTGACAAGAGCCCATATTCCCTGACCCTTTCTCTATCCTTCACAATAGACACATAAGGTTGTGAAGTTAAGCTCCCACCAGTGGAATGAGACACAATGATGACCTGCATGAGAGATAAAAGACAGAGGCCATCTTGGCCATGTGTGCTCACCAGCCCAGTTTGAGTTCCTGAGCACCCTTTTTGCCAAAAGAAATTGCCTTGCTGAAAATTACTTTCACTTTCTTAGTGAGATTGTTCTTCTCCCCCGAAATGAAGGTAATTTCCTTAAACATGGCCAAGGCCGGTGGTGGCACACACCTTTAATCTAAGCACTCCAGTGGCAGAGGTAGACAGATCTCTGTGAGTTCAAGGCCAGCTTGGTCTACAGAGTGAGTTCCTGGATAGCCTAGGCTACACAGAGAAACCCTGTCTCAAAAAAACCAAAATAAATAAATAAATGATTGGTCATTTCATTTTTAAACACATAAATAAACATTTACGAAGATCTGTCCCTACATAATTAAAAAAATTCATTACAGAAGGATTCATAAGCAAAAATAAGAAGGGCTTTCCTACACTCAAGTACAATACAGGTATTGGTGTGTGTGTGTGTGTTTTCTAGTCAGCACCATCAATGTAATTGTTATCATAGTATATAGTTTTTTAAAACATATTCCATTTACTTCACATCATATTGAGGCATTTTAGTGTCACTCTATCATGTTTAATGTCATGCTTTGAAGCATTTGCATGTTATTAATACAACGGCATAAAAAATTCACTAAGCCATTTCTCTGTTGTCGGGCACCTGTCTTTCCACCATTGGGGCATCATCACTGTGATAGTTTTGTCTTCATTTTTGGGCTGTTTGAAGGGGAAGTTATTAGGTCAAAGTACAAAGCTGTGTTGTAGATCCTGATAAAAATGCCATAATCTTTCCTGAAAACTTGTGTTAATGTGATCTGCAAATGGGAGAAGTGTCAGAGTTTTCCCAAATTGGTTGTCTATCTAAATTACAAAGATGATTCCTTCTTTTTGGTCTTGATCATTAATTTTTTTCTTTTTTTGAGATTTATGTAATGAATACATATAGTAGAGAGTATGTGTCCTTATGTGCAGGGACTGGTGGAGGACAGAGGTGTTGATAATTCTGGAGCTGAAGTTACAGGCAGTTGATCTAGGTGCTGAGAATGGAACCACGGCCCTCTCTGTGGGGAAAGAATAATCCCATTGTTGCCCAAAGGGACACATGAACAAAGCAAAAAGTCATTTGACAAGGCAGTTTTTATTTTTGCAAAAAGAGAATGTGACAAAACCCAAACCAGGTTAGTGAGCACACTTGACCAAGATGGCCGCTTTAGTTTACCCCTGAGGTAGTTGGTGACAGTGTCTTATCCCATTGATGTGAGCTGGACTTTATAATCTTACTAATTGCAATCAATAGGAAGAGGGGGTGTTCAGGTAATTTAGAGCCTTGTCAAGCTAATAACTATTTTTAATATTAAAAAATTCATTTCTCACATCTGCAAGAGCAGAATGTGCTCTTAACCACTGAACCATCTCTTGAACCCCACATTCTTTCTTTGAGGTCTTCACATCACCCCTGAAGACATCAGTAAGCTGTTTCTGCAGGACTGCTAAATTAGTCTTTCCTCAGATCCCATCTTCAATCCAGTCTACATGTGCTTGCCAAGCACTGACTGGTGATGCTTCACCACAGCCCCAGGAGGAAACTGAGAGGCATGCTCCATGCCAGGGACCCATGGTGGAGAGTTCAGAAGAAGCCTCTTCATTCAAAACTGAATCCAGAAGAGCTGAACAGGAAAAGGAGAAGGCAGAAAAATGTTAGAGGTCATCTTTGTAACCTCCTTCTAGTTTCTACTGAGCACCCCAAACTAAGTTTCAAGCTTAGGGTTTATAGCAGCATTGGAGCTGCAAGAACACACTAAGCAATTAAAACAGTAGAAACATAATCCCCTTATAGTTAAAAAGACGAATGCATCTGAAGTCAAAAGTGTCAAAAGGGGAATGTGACAGTACAAGGGAACACCATCCTCCTGCCTCTTCTGTCTTTGGTTGGTTGCCAACAGTCTTTGGCATTCCTTGGCTTGCAGATCCATTACTCTAATTCCTAGCTTCTTGGCCATGTGATCTTCTCCACTCTGTGTCTGGATTTCTTTGTTATTGTTTTTCCTTGATCTTATAAGAATACCAGTTATTGCATCTGGCATTTACCCTAATTCAATATACCCATGTCTTAATTTAATTACAATTGAAATGATTGTCTCCAAATAAGGTCACATTCATAGAACCCATGAGTTAGGACTTGCGCCTTTATTTGGGAAGGCTACAATTAAACACATGCAGGGGGAATGGGGAAATGGGTAAAATCAAGACACTCTGGGTGCCTGGGAAAACATTTCTTTATGCTGTCCTCTTTAAAGAAACCCAAAACCCATACATCAAGATTGACCAGTTGATGTCTGCCCACAGGGAGGTATTGTTAGGTAGCCAAGTGTTCTGGGATGCTTAGCCTGATCCATTATAATGGAAAGAGAATTCTGGTATGATGTCACTGGGAAAAGAAGGTGGGTGTTGGTCTTTGTCAAAGCACTAGTGGACTTGTATGTACACAGTAGGCATGCAGTTAACATGTATGAGGAATAGGTAGCCAAGACTGACCATCTCGAATCATCAGTTTCAATATGCTCTTTACCTACCTTCTCTTCACACCAGCACCAGCCCAACCCCAAACCAGAGGATTAAGTTCATTAATATTCATTATGCCAGCACCCCACCCCCACCTCTTTGTTTTCTGCAATAGCTTCTTAGCCTGCAGTCAAATGTGCTCAAGGAAAATGATGTGACTTGGCTTTGGAAACATATTCCTCCTGGCTGCCAGAATGGATTTAGCAGACTCTCAACTCAGTTCGTCACTCCTTCAGCAACTGCCTCTGTGCACACAAAGGGCTATGACAGTCCCTGAGTTATGAGGGGCCATTCCCAGGCTGTGATGGATTTGATTGTTTTATGCACTGACTTAAGATCTCATTTCCTGCCACATTCACAAGTGCTTTCTGGGCTGCTGCAGGGAAGCCCCTCGTGCTGGGTCTGTGCTGCCCCCACCTGCATCCGTCTCTTTGGGGGACACGTCTGCAGAGTTCAGAGTTGCCTATAAGAGCAAAGGCTTCTAAAGGATCAAGTGATTTAAGAGTTGACAAGAGTGATGACTATCTCCCAGCCAACCTTCCTGTATTTTTTTTTCTTTCATTCTTATGTTTTGGTTGAGTCTCCTTGAAATATTTCACAGAGGATGTGAAATTGAGATGCAGACAACTCTATTAGGTGGATAACAAGCTGACATCCATAGAGCGCTGCAGACTGCTTCACAAAAGGGAAAACACTTCCTCGGAGTGTGGAGAAGGCAAATTCTTTCTGGTTGTCCCAATACTGGAGAGACTGATTGTTTATCTGGCTGCTTAAGCATCTTCCTTTATATTCTAGCATGCTGTAGATAATGCCTGTGGTGTTTTCTCTTTTATTAGCTTATTAGCGACATTTTCATCTAATTCAGAGTTAATCACAACTGTACTCATTCTTACATGCAGTGGAAATTCTATAAGGCCGAGGTCCAAGTCCGCTGTTCACTGCTGAATCAGTAACACTGAGTTCACAGCCTGGACATAGGGAACCTTCCATGTGTCCTTCAGGGAGAAGTGCTCACTGTCCCTGACTGGAGAGGTTTGTCATGAAAAAGAAAGGAAACTCTGTTGCTAGAGAGGTCCCACCAAGCCCCGCAGTCCCACAACCCACGTATAAAATAAACACACAGACGCTTACATTATTTAAACTGCTTGGCCATTAGCTCAGGCCTATCATTGTCTAGCTCTTACTCTTATATTTAGCCCATTTCTATTAATCTCTACTTTGCCACGTGGCTCGTGGCTTACTGGTACCTTACATCTTGCTTGTCCTGGTGGCGGCTCCAGGCAGTCTCTCCTCCACCTTCCTGTTCCCTCAATTCCCCTCTCTGTTAGTCCCGCCTATACTTCCTGTCTGGCTACTGACCAATCAGTGCTTTATTAACATATTTGTCATACAGAACATCCCACAGCACTTCCCCTTTTCTTCTTTTTCAAAACGGAAGGTTTTAACTTTAACATAGTAAAATTATATATAACAAAACAATTATCGAGCAAGAATTACAGTTACAATATTAAAGATGATATTCTATCTATCTTATATTTGTGAGTTTAAGGTTTTATATCTAACTTATCTTTTATCATAACTGAGGAAATTACAACTATCTAGTCTTCAACCACATCAAAGACCTGAGAAGGAATATAATGGTACCTGAGAAATGGTAGATGGATGCAAGCAACTTTCGGGAATCTTGCAAGAGTAGACAGAGACAGCTGACAGCCTGGACAGTCACCTAATGTTTTTCAGCATTGTTGGTGCATTTAAATTGGCTACAGGCCTAGAGTATCTGACAGACCATTTTTAGAAGCAGGAATTCTGAAAGACCATCTTACCCTGTCTTGGCAGAGTACAGTGGTCGCTTTCCTTGTGTCCCACTTGTCCAGAAAGGACAGCATTGTATTCGTACTGTCAGCAGTTGAGGCAAGGGCAGTTCTTTGCCCAGTAGGCCATTTTGTGCCAAGAAGACAAACTTCCAAATGGAAATGTCTTAGAAGCCCAACATTCTTTCGGGATCAAATTGGTGCTGTCAGGAGCAATTGTGTCTCACGTCAACAGAATTTTAAGTTATTTAAATGCCATATTCTGTAGGTCAATGAAGTGTTTGAAGATTACCTTTTTATCTGAAATATATCTATGTATACCTAGAAGACTTAACTAACATGGCTACAAATGTGATTATCATAGATGACTAATTATTAATCTATTTTTTAATTATCCATTACAATTTTAAATGAGTTACATAAACATAATACCTCAAACAAAAGTAGAAATATACACACAGTATAACAAAATCAACTTTAAGTTTGTATCAATAAACTAAAATTTATATCAATGTAAAACATTTTAAACATAAACTAAAATCTATACCAATGTAAAACATTTTAAACAAGTTGTTGCTCTTTAAAAGTAGATTCATTAATCTACCCTTTTATCCTATCATCTCTGTAACCTATATATCTATATCATATCCCCCCTTTTTTTTAGAAAGAGATTGTATTTATAATTAACCTTTTTTAAATAAAAATATTGGTTTTTTTTTTCTGTCCCACACCAGAGGGCTCTTTTGATTTGGGACAGAAGAATCTCTTAACCTTTTTATTTTAGGAATATGTCTGGGTTTAGAGAGGGAGTGAGCCCATTCCATCTCCAAAGCCAGCTTGGTATATTTGGGAATTTGGGCGTAGATTCTCTTACTACTTCCAGCTGGAGGGGGGCACTGTACCTTATGGGGACACAAAGAACATTTTAGGATTATGGAGTAGTCCGTGAGGGTGTATCGTCTGAGCCAGTTGCCTTGAGACGGTTCTGGATGTTGGATCATCTGGGCCATGGTGCCATTGGAGACCTTTCAGGTGGTCTTGGCTGGTCAAACCTGATGTATCTTAGTCTGGAACAAATCCATAGCCTCTGGCTTTCTGTGGAAACAAAAGCAGAACTTCTTTCCCAAAGCAACATATCCTTATATCCAAATTTTGAAGTCAAGGTACCTTTAAAGTATACATTTTGGCATAAATCAACAGCTTTTGTAATCAAATGTTTTTCTTCAGTTACAAATATCAAAGAGAACATAATCCATATTGTCTGTGTGGTAGCCATCTTTACGTGGCTTATTTTTTATATTACCTTGAGCCTATTGCTTTAAACTGCAGCATTCTAAGACTGAAACAGCGCTGTGGCTGTTGGCTCCACCCACTTTAGCTTTCCAACATGGAGGTGGTATGTTTTTTGCTAGTTCTGGGAGTGATCAACTCTCAGAAATAGTGGGTCTATGGTTTTATCGAAGCAGCGTGTAGCCCAGAAACCTTTTTTTTTTTTTTTAATTAGTAAAGAGTAAATCTAGCATACGGCGTAATGTGCCGCTGGCAGACACCTCTTTCTCGCCATACTGGCAGTCAAACGAGTACGCCAGGAACCCGCCAGTAGTTCAAATGTGCTTTTTGCGGCATCTAGCTGCCCATATGAGACATGAAGCAGGAACCTGGTTTTGGCTCTGTTTAGAATTGATTATTAAAAATTCTCAGGTTTAAGGTGGAAATTCGAGCCGTTGGGATGGGATTGAAGACTAGCAGTTATAGTTACAACTTAGCATATATAATATCTTAGATAGAACATATTAAGTATTAGATTCAGGTTCTTTAGGATAGGACACCTTTTGGAATGATCTTTGTAACATGCCATTTACCTATGCTCTATACTTCTCTGGATTTTAGTATGTGTTTCTTGCTTGATATTGTTTGCATTGATTGTAGTTCCATCTTATATAGGTCATTATCCTTCATTACTCCTGGACAATATTTGATAACCATTCCTTTGTATATAATCTTGTATTAAGTTAGAACCTTCTTATTTAGACAAAAAGGGGGAGATGTAGTGGGTAGCCATTCCAGCTTTAGTCTGGAAGTTCCAACCCCCATTGAGGCTTCCGTAACTATCACTCCTACAAGGCGGGGCCAAGGGAGGCCCTGAAGACCAGAGATCGGGATGCTCGGCGCTCTCTTCTTTCCTGGACCTGGACGCGAGAGGTAGACCGAGGAGGGTTCTCCAGAGAACACCACCAGACTGCGCTGCCTCTTTTCCAGAACCCACCACCTACCTATCCCTTCATTTGTAAGTTACCCACTAAATAAATCTTCCTTATAACTACGTGGAATGGCCTTAGTAATTACATCAATAAAACTCTGTTTATCTAAGTCAGCAGTAAGAACAAGAGAATGCACAGAACACCATCCACAGAAGCAACATCCACTGGGAGCCTGTTAGACATGTAGACAGTTGGTCCATGCCCAGCCTCATGAGCCAGAAACTCTAGGGACAAGATTCACCAATCTAGGCATTACTAATCCTTCCACATGGTGATGTCATCTATTAATAACAGTAAATTTACCACCTACGTGCAACCCCCAAATAAACCAATAAACCATTCTTTATCTTATCCCACATCCTCCTCACACCTGCCTCCAGTAGTTAATGAGAAAGAATTGAAGGAAACAGATTAGGTTATCTCAAAGTTCAGGCATATAGACTGACTGGAATTATACGTTCATAAAAGCTGCCATTTTTACACTTGTGTGATATTTTTCCTGGACATTTAGCAACCCCAGCAGTAGAAACAGAGAGAAAAATTTCTGGGCTTGCTCCCAGATGGAGATAGCAGAGTGAACAGGTGTAGCTGGCAGGCCTCGGGACCTGATGGAAAGGAGGTAGGTAATATTCAAACGACTGATTATAAACTGACACTAGAGGAGGTAGACAACCTGGGGGTGGTATTGTGGGAGGGATCTTGAAAACTCAGGTGCATGCTATCTGAGACTAGGGAAATGGTGGCAGAGATGTGAAGTCCATCATACTGAGCATGTGACTGTCAATATGTGTTCAGGTGTCACGTACTGTGTGTCTCTTTAGTGCAAGGCCCTGGGTCAGGAATTGGATATTTGACAAAAGCATGTCTGCTTCTGTACTGTTTTCCAACAGCTCTCCTACCATGACAGAGGCAACTTGTAATCAACTCTGCTTTCCACCCAGTGGAACTTCATGATGGCTGGTGACACCTTTGGTATCTATCGCTAGCCAGGACCGATTTCTGGGAAAGATGCTTAAAGTCATAAATGCCCAGGGATCTTCTCTGCCCAAACAGGAAGGCCCAGCAGCACATTCTCTTGACTGTTGATTCTGAGACTGGGGAACTTGGTTTGAATCTTGGCCTTGTCTCTTATTAGCTCTGGGCTCCATAACTCTGATCCTTATTTCCAAAGCAAACATAAGAATGATTAAACATGGCACCCTAGGAAGACACACAATCTCAAGTCCAAGGAGAACGTTGCAAATGCTGTCATTCTTCCCTGAGTGGAAGAGCAGCCACATTCAGTCTCCTGGCTGTAGCTAGCTGTCTTCATTCCCTATGACCCCGTGACCTCCCACCTGCTTAATTGCCTGATACAGCCCTACTCCCTCCCCCTCCCAGTCTGTCCTAACCCACTCCCCTTTCCACCTAGGTAAGAGAATTCTCTCATATTTCCATTTGACCCAGGGCCAGGGATCTGGAGGGAAGAACTGCACAAGCCTTCTGTGTTCAGGAGTATGGCTGAAGGACTGAGTCAGAAAACTCAAGAGAATCCCTATAAGTTCCCCAGTCTTTAGGGGGGTCCTCAAAGGCTCCCTCAGTCATCACCCTAGAGAATCGTTATATCATTAGAGAAAATGGGTTGTGAGGATGAGATCAATGATGTAGGGGCTCATTGGTCTTTCCAGTCTAGGCACCTGATCTAATCCAAGCAAAGACCAACACTGGCTGTCTGTGCTCTCCAGTATTCATGGATTATTCATGACATCCTCCAGGGGTAAGACCCTAGAGAAGTTCTAAGTCTCTTGATTTCCTTATTTACTTCTCTGTAAAGTGGATTTACATAGTAAAACACACAGCACAGGTTCTAAACTTTAGACAGATAGATGAGCAACAGAAGGAGACCAAAAAGCTGGCAAGGCCTTCCTTCGTTAAAACATGCCTTCTTCAATCTGAGAGTCAACCTGGTAGGTGCAAGAATGCTTCAATGTATCGTCATCTAAATATGTGGTTCTCCACTACTGACAAGTCCAATCTTAAGAAAGTCCTTTCTTAAATAGATCGACACTTCGCCTATTATTCTAGGCTCAGTTCTGCCCCTGAATTCCCAGAGGTTGGGCACTAGGCAGTAAAAGCCAGTAAATGATGAATATCCAGGATAGAATTAGATTTGATCAAATGTCTTCCTTGCACCTGAGTACTGACAGCCAATCAAGATGCTGTATTGTGCTTGCATATATATTTCCATTGTTTTTCTCTGACCCTTTTGATATGTTGAGGAGTCTGTATCCCAGATGCTCTGAGCCAAATTATACTTCTCAAAAAAGGCAGTACTGGGGTAACTCCAACTGCCCCCCGCCCATACAACCAAGATGAGTGTGGCTTCTTTACAAGGCTCATTCTGATCCCCTCACACACACATTTTCCTGAGGAATGCAGAGGCTGCCAACTTCATTGTCGTTTATCCCCGGACAATTTGTTAACTTCAAGAATCCTTGAATGCCAACCTGGATGTCTTCATAATTGCTGTCTCTGTCAGAGCCCGTGTGAAAAATGTCACCAGGAGAATGAAGTCAGAAAGCAAAGCTGCAGCGTGTTGCTCATGGAGGTGACAACGACCGAAAGCATTACTTGCTTTCAGGACAGTTTTGAGAACATTTTCAGCTCCTGAAAGAGAAGACATTTGTGAAATTGGAAAAGCTAGCCTGCTGACACTGACAGTGAATTCATAATGTGCATGTTAGTCTAAGAGGGGAATGGACTCAATACACCGCAAAGGAAAGCTCAGAGTCAGGCAGAAATGGGCTTTAATCAAAAACACAAAGGTTGGAAAACTTTTGTCAGAAATCGTATCTATAGTGTCAAAATGCAGATAGGCATAAAATGACCAGCAGATTCGACCACATTCGGCATACAAAGATCACTAACACATGGTTCTGTTTTTGGGTGAGCCCCATCATTTTCAGGGCTCAGTTTCCATGTCTGTAGAAGAATAGTTGTTCTAAATGTTTCTGAGAGCCCCACTAATCTCTAGTATCTACAAAGATGATCTGTATTTATAGTCATATTCTCTTCTGAAGAGCATCAGTGTAAACTGTAGCTAGAGTTTTCCTGCCTGGCCCACGGTCAGGATAAATCTCTTTCACCTGCCAGTCCCACAGCCGCTCAGACCCAACCAAGTAAACACAGAGACTTATATTGCTTACAAACTGTATGGCCGTGGCAGGCTTCTTACTAACTGTTCTTATAGCTTAAATTAATCCATTTCTATAAATCTATACCTTGCCACATGGCTTGTGGCTTACCGGCATCTTTACATGCTGCTTGTCCTGGCAGCGGCTGGCTGGCAGAGACTCCCTCCGCCTTCCTGTTCTTTTTATTCTCTCTGCTAGTCCCGCCTATACTTCCTGCCTAGCCATTGGCCAATCAGTGTTTTATTGGCAACACATTTGCCATACAGAACATCCCACAGCAGTAAACCTTCAACATTCTCAAAATCTGTTGAAAAAGGGGTTGGCTTACTTGGACCAGAGGACCAGTTTCTTCCTGATGCCACTTTACATAAGCTGAGTTTTATTAGAACCCAGATACACCTATTCAAGTGCTGTCTCTGCTCTTTTCACACTTAACCATGGCCAGAGTGGACAGTCTTACAGAGCTGGGACAGAGACTAGCTGCCTCATAAAGATGAGACTATTTATCTGGTCCTTTACAGGAAAAGCTCTCATTGTTAAAATGTCCTCTTGGTTTTTTTATGTATTTATTTTTGGTGGCCTCTCTAAATATCAGAGAGGCCTTCCTTCACTTTGAACTACCTTTTTTGGTCCAAGAATCACAGCTGGTAGATGCAACAAATAGAGTATGGTTTGTTACTTGATGCAAGGTTCTGCTCCACTCCATCACAAAAAGACAAGTCCTGTCTTGGGTAAGTTCCCCCTTAAACTCAGCACCAGTTTCCCCACACATGACCTCTGCCCTTGGAGTTCACTTCTGTCCCAGTTTCCCAGGGATCAGTTCCACTTCTGTGGGCTGCTCTCCGAATAATTGGCTGAGAAGGGTCCCTGGTAGTATCCAACTCCTGTAAGATATTCTCAGGTAAGACAGTGGAACATTCTTTTCTCCTTTCCAATAGCCCATCTCTGGGCATTTTAATCTCTTTGAGCCATTTGCACTGTGAGTGCTAACTCTGAACACAAGGGCCCAAGTGTCCTGAGAATTCTGGACTATCTTTTCCCAATGTGAGTAAATACAGGGGCCACTTGAATATTTTCCAGATATGCTGCTAATGTTGTGCCTCGTCCTTCCAGCCCCCAGAGTACAGTTGAATGGTAGGTCAATGTATGAACATTCACATTTAAAATGTAAAGCATGATGATTATTTCAATCTATCCAGTTACATTTGGGTCTGAGCATTGCCGCACTTCTTCCAAGTCAGCTCTACAAATTGTGCTTGCATTCATTCTAAATAGCTTCTCAATATTTCCTCCTTCTTCAACTGCCATCCATGAAGAACAATTGACATTTAAACAAGGTGACACTGAGGCCTTGAAGTCCATTATGGAGAATGTAGCCTTGGGGACCACGGATCACAGCAATCATAGGCCGTGATCACTCAAACTGTAGAAGAGCGTTAAAGCTGCTCAGGATGCAGGCTGAGTTTGTTAGGCAGAGATTAGAAGAAGGTAAGTCAACAGCAAGATAAAAGATGTCAAAATGTAGCAATGGGACTGGAGAAGGAAGAGCAGAACTGGAGATATAATTTATGCAAAAGAGGTGGGGTTTGAAGATGACTGAGCAGGGTGAAGCTTGCACATTACTCTGGAGTGACTGGGCTCCATTTCAGAATTAAGTTACAACACACGAAAGCCTTCAGCTGCCCCTATTAACTTTGTAAGTAACTTAATTCTAAGCCTCACTGGTAGCTCGGAATCGTCTCAGGTCCTTCTACACACATGCTCCAATGATCCAGCTGAGAACTACTGGGTTAGAATTGTGTGGGATCCGTGGATTAACTGTTGACTTGGACAGAAATGTCCTTCACCTTATTTTCCTCAGCTAAAGCTATGGTCTCCTCATCACTACACAGTAGAACTAGAAATGATGACTTATTTTGTTAATTCTCTATTCCATCATCAGAATTGCCTTATTAGATCTACTGGTTGCTCTCCTTCAGTTTATTTACCTATTTATTTATTTAATTATTGATTTTTTACATGTACCTCATCTCCTCACTCCCAGCATTTGCTAATTGAAGAAAAGTGAACAGATGTTTTAAGCTGTAGGAACCCAGTGTTGCTGCCTGTAAAATGGAGATAACACCACCTCCTTCTCAGGGCTCTTATAAGATACTAAATGAAAAAAGAAAATAAATCACCATGCATGGTATGGACCAGACATTGAACAAACATTTGGTCTCTTCATTCTCAAATAAGTGGAAAATATTTTTAATAGCAAAAGTGTGTCTTAGGAAGACATCTTTCATAGCCTAATGTAGTATGTTCTGACATCCTGCACATAATATTCATAATATACATATAAAGAACTAACAAAAATGAAGAAGGAAAGAATAGATCAATTACCAATCAGTCAATGGCCAAACAATAAGTGATGTATTAAAATGGAGCTCTATAGTAGTAATAAATTGACTTTCAATAAATAACTACCTCTGACTGTCTCTCACTGAGCATCCCTGATTGTTTCTATACTTACAGCTGCCAGACTTAGTCATGCATCATCATGTTCAAGTGACCATTTAAAAATACAGTTGCCTGAGTTCTATACCAAGTCAGAATACCTGGTGACTGGGAGACCAGGAACCGGAATTTCTAGGTTCTTTTTCTAATGAACTCTGACACACATCTCAGGTAAACACTGCTTTTCCAAGACTCAGGGAACATCCCAGAGGGGAAGACAGAGGGATGTAAGAGCCAGGGACCCAGAGGATAAGGAGGAGTGCCTTGAAATGCTGTGTTCTGTACATGACATTACCATTGCACTCCTGAACTCACAGCAACAATGGTTACCTGCACAAGACTTGCATAAGATTAAGCCCCTCAATATTTCAGCATGGGTGAGGGAGAGACTCATGAGGTTCCACCCCTAGCCAAGGAGCTATTGACCATTAATGGTTGCTAGGGGAGGAAAAGTCATTGTTCTTAAACTATGTAACCACTGGTTAGTTGCCCATGAACTAGTCAATAACTCCATATTTATCACAAGTGAGCAATCCTAATTAAACTCAGTGAAATTTTTTTATGAAAGTAGGAGCTGAATGCATTGGGAGAAAGGGGGAGGGGTTTCAGATGGAAGAAGGTAAGAGGGGCTACTTAGCAATGGGGGGATGAATATGATGAAAATACATTATATACATATGTAAAATTATCACAGAATAAAACAAAATATTTATTTTTAAATAAAGAAAGAAAGCCAGTAAGAGGCCACATTGCTTTGTTTAGTATAGGAGATACATTTTTTTTCTTGTTCTACAGTAGTTATTGAAAGCTTAATTCCAATTGATTTTTCAAAACATATCTATTAAAGCCTGACATCTGTTTAATAGGTATATCCTATTACAACCTTGTACTTAGGGCCACAGTCAAGACCTGACATAATCAGACACAGTTTAAACAAACTAATTACATAAGGGCATACAGAGGCTGAGCTGAGCAGGGGTCTTTGAACATAACATATGCCTTTCATCAAAACCAGGCATTAGACAAAAGCAAGATACCCACGCTGGGGCCATGCAGCAATTGGGATCCTGCAACAGATGTTCCCAAGGCCAGCTGAGGCTAGGGGTGGGGATACCCTGAACAATGCTTCTATAGCACACCCAAAAAGACAGTTCTGATACTCACTGAATGAACCTTTGCTTATGGATGGTAGTAGCAGAGAGGGATGTTATTGACAAGTTCTGGTAAAGAATTTCAAAAAACCTCATTCAGATTGGTTGCTTGGTTTGGATTGGGATTACATATTATTCCATATACATACATACACACACACACACACACACACACACACACACACACACACACACACAGTTGCGTTTGCTTCTGGCCACTATGCCTTTGAAACTGCACTCAGTGTGGTTTATGATGGAGGGAAAGTGATGCAGTGTTTCCCTGCTCCCTCCTGTCATCCCACAGTGGGAACAGTGGCAATGTCACCTCCCAAGGTCCCTTCTCTCCAAGTGACTCAACATTTCTCTCTCTTAGCTGTGAGGTGAGATTCCCTTCCCATTACCTCTCTGCTATGGTGACATACCAATTAGTTTTCTAAGTAAACACCAAGAGAGCTAGGCAGCAAAGGGCCTGGGGAGGGCTGGGGAAACTCTGGAACTGTGAAGATCAACTACAATTGTGCCAAGAGCTATTCAAAGGAAGAAAAAAAAAAGGGGGGGAGAGATTGAGACATGATTTGAATTTTTCCGAAACTTGGTTTTACCATTTGTGAAATGGAAGCGATATTAACAATACAATAACCACTCCCCTAACCTTAGGGGATAGGTTCTAAGGCTCCATTGAATGCCTGAAGTTGGGCTGTACTGAAGTCCATATAATTATTTTTTTCTTATATATAATTACTATGTTAAAGTTAAATTTATAAGTTAGGACACAGTAAGAGACAGGTGACAACAATAATATAAATAATTATAACAATATGTATACTGTAATAGAGTGGCCAATGTCCCTACTTTTGTGATGTAAGGCCATTAAAATTAAGTGACACAAGGAAGACTTAAACACAAGCTCTGTGAAACTGTGGTAGTTGATATGCTGAGAGTCACTAACGGCAGGTAACATATACATCATGGACACACTGGACAAAGGGGCAATTTCCATCCTGGGAAGGGCAGTGTGGAATGTCAGAGATTTCATCCCACTACTCAGAACTGTGTATAAGTTAAAAGTTGTAAATTGGTTCTGGATTTTCCATTTAATATTTGGGGACTACGGTTGAGCACAGCTAACTAAATTAGAGAAAGCAACATCATGAATAATGGGACATTACTCACCTACTTTCCTTCAAGTGATTCACAAGTTCGTTGTGAAGGAAAAAATAAGATAATTTGTGATCAAGTGCTTGATAGATTGTGAAAGTTCTGAGCAGATGTAAGTTATTATATCACACCTAGAGTTCAGAATGACAATCAGGCACCTACATTAAACCATAGATTCAACTGTGATTAATGTATTCACTTTGGAAATGCTAGGAATTAATAACCATTTGCCATACATTCATTATGATCACATTAATCATTATAATTGATTGGTTAATTAGCTAATTATGGCTATAATGTAGATGTCATATGCATTTCCATAGGAATTCTTTGGTAATTCAACATTAATTAATGCCTGACCTTATCTTGATGCTAACCAGATCAAGGGAGTGACCTTCTAGCATTATTTTGATCAAAAGGCAACATGACAGAGAAGTACAGAGAAAGAGGTACCACACTTTTCTCAACACTTGGCCTCAGCTTGAGAGCAATAGAATTGTTTGAAGAGTCAAAAGCTTGGAGCCTGTCTTATGAGTACTTTTAAATCTGTTTCATCCACTCTCTGTGTAAGATTCCTACAGGCCACAGGGGTCTAGCTCTACTGCCCATACTCTTTACAGTGGGATTTTTCTGCAAGAGGCAGGAACATCTGAGATACAGCCAGAACCCAGATACTGAAAACCTACTGCCTTGGTAGAATTGCATTCTACTCATCTGCTTCAAACATGAGGAAAAAGATGTTACTCTTCAGTTTTAAATAAATAGCAAAACTATTCATCTACTAGGATTCCCTGTATGTAGAAACTTCAATAAAGTGCAGACAGCAAAGATAAAGATACTTGAATGAAAAGAAAAGCTATTTTTAAATGGTCTGCTTTGTGGATGTGGATGTAGAGAATAAAGATTTCTGTCATCTCATTTATCCCTCTTTTTTAAATATAAATAAACCAGAGTATACAATTGGTAGATCTCTCTATTCAAATATATATTAAAGCACATACACACACACACACACACACACACATAAATGAAACAAAACTACCTTCCCAGTCCCATGCCCTATCTTGTTCATGAATCACAAGAATCACAAGAAAAATATTTGCCCTCTACTCTTAAGAATAGATTCTTTGGGGACCTCAAGAGCCACAAAAGTACAGGGGTGTACCTCAGTGGTAGAAAGAGATAGAGTGACCACCTAGAATGTGCAAGGCAAGAAAGAGGAAAAAAAGAAGAAAAGCATAGAAATAAACAAGAGTTGCACAGGAAATGTAAATTTAATAAATTCTGCTTTCAGGAATATGTAAAGGAAAAGGCTTATCACCTTTGTTTTGTTACCTCTGTAGACATCTCTATGTTTGGAAAGTAACTTTAGGAAGTCGAGTTGGGAGTCATTTCTTAGGGTGAATTGAGCGAAACACTGTTCATTGGAACAATGTTTAGCTAGACTCAAATTAATTGACAGCTCATAAGCACAGCAAATAAGGCGACTACATGTGTTTTATGATTCTGTTGACTGATGCTTAATACCACTGGGTGTTTATTTTTCCTTAAGTGAAACATCTTTAAAATACAGAAAATGTAACAAGGAGACACTTTAGTGTTCTGGTTTTCCTAGAAGGGAAACTATCAGCTCAGGCCTCATTGAAACTCAAGACCCATAACATTTGGAACGCATTACCAAAGCCTGAAATATGAAGTCACGCAGGATTAATGTCTAAGACTCTAACTGCTACTATCACAAAATCCAGTTTTTAAAAATAAGTTGAATGTGTCCATTAGTACATTCTTTTAATCTCCCCTGGGCCAAAAGTTTAATTGTAGCAGGCATATCAGATGGGATCTGTGACCTTAGTAAGCCATCAGGTGATCCAAGCCCTGTTGTTATCTTACTGTGTGCTCTCTAAAGAAAGGGGACATTCAGCTCCACTGATACATCTGGCGTAGTCATAGTTAACCTTGTAAGGGGGGTCACTCAGGGTAATAAAAGGGCAAAGGTCAAAAATCCAGCAGCTTCTGGATCTTGGAAGCTTAGGACACATACAACAGGGACAGGGTTTGTGTTCATTCTAATCCTCCAAATAGCTTATGCTAGCATGGGATTCTTGATTAAAGAGTTGTTAGAGAGAGGGCTAGAGATGGTGCTGAGAGCTTTCTAACAGCGACACAGAGCTGGTCACTTCAAAGGGTCAGAGGAAGAAAGGAGGGTTAGGAAGTAAGAAAGTTTAGACTTAGAAGTTTAAAGACAACGTCCTTGTCCTAGGAAGCTGCAAGGACAAGGGTCTGTTCCAACACCATTCCTTGGGAGGGAAATGGGTCTCTTCAGGACCATCTGTGGATGTGATGATGTGTGCAGTTCTATACCTGTGGAGCAACTATTCCACAAGCCCATTCAGAATGATAGTTGAGGCCCTGCAGCCAAAGAGGGAGTCTCACAGTCAGCATATCACCCCTAAACAAGGCTACTTGTTAGCCCTCTAGCATAGAAAGGGCCACATGAAGCCAACTTGCTAACAAATGGCTGGGTGGTTCCCCCCAAAATAATGTCATACTGGGGGCTCATTGTTGCTCACCATTGTTGACAGGGATGGTGGCATCCGGACTGGCCTAAGTAAGTGGAAGTCCATACTGTGCTGTCCATGGTAGCTTCCAACTATGCAAGATGGGCCCTCATTAGAATGGATGCTCATCTGTCACTGTGGCGGTTCACCACAGAAGCTGCCTGATGTCAACTAGCTGGGTAGTGGAGTCTGCTTAATTGTACTGTGCCTTCGCCATAGTCAGTGCTTTCCAGCGGGAGGTTTCAAAAATCCACCCTCCTGTTTGCATTTTGTGAGCTTCCATTTCTTTCTCTCAGGCTCCTGGTCAATAGTCATGCATCAGTTATTAACTTCAGAACTCGATTCCTTTCTCCCTTGGGACACTCCTCAAACTACCAAGTAGATTCCTGACTAGCTGCGATGGCCTAAGTAAGCTGCGCTCCCTCCAAATGTCTACGTTAAAGTTCTGACTCCCAGCTTCTCAGAACAGGATGTTCTTAGAGATAAGGTTTTAAAAGAGGAAATTAAAACAAGACCATTAGGGCAGATTCTAATATGAGGAAATCTGAGCATAGAGACACAGTGGAGCATGCAGAGAAGAAAAAGCTGCATGAAGATACACAAAAAGACAAATCAAGGAGAGAGGCTATGCTCCATTTCAGAAGAGTGGTCTTCAGAACTCGGAGATTTCTGCCGTTCAAGCCACCCAGTGTGTGGTATCTATTTTTGACTTGACTAGAAAATAGGTCAGCTGTATCAGACTCAAGCTGCTGTTTCCATTTTTACTTTTTTTTTATTTCTTTAACTATTTTTTTTTAATTTAGGCGTCATTCCATTGATACTTTTCAAATGTGTAAGTTATACTGCAGATATTTTCCCTCTCTGCCAGGTCACTATAGTGTATATATCCCACTCATGCCAGGGCTTCTCTCTGTCCCCTCATGCCATTCGAGATGACATCTTCTGAGACACCTGGAAAATTAATGAGCTAGTTCTCAAGCCCCATGGGACAGCTTGGTACCACCTTTGTTCACTTGGGTTCTCTGAGAAGGCAGAATCGTACGTACAGTGATCTGTTTCAAGGGGAATGTCTGTGGAGAGAGAGAAGGAGGTGCTGGAGAATGCAGGAGAAGAGAGAAGGAGAGGTGGGAAGGAGAGAAAGAAAGGAGAAGAAGGAAGGAGAGGAGGGGAGGAGGGGCATGAGACAAAAGTTTAGACTGTAGCACAGTCCTGAGAAAGTCTCAGTCAAATCATCTCACCCACTGAGGGGTCCTCAGCCTGCTGTATGTAATTAGTATTCCCTGTGTGTATGCCTTGCTGTATGTAGTTATCAGCATACCTGGAAAGCATAGCATAGGTCCCATATTACATGGCCACCACAGAGGCAGCCAAGACTACTAACAAATGTGTCATTGTTCAAATGCCTCAGTGAGCTTGGGGGTCTTGGTTCTTGTTGGACAAGAGAGGCACAGGAAGAGGACAAGGACTGAATCTCTGAACTATTGCTCCCTTTGTTCCTCTGTCAGCTCTGATCAGCTACTCGGCAGGAAGAAGAGAAAGAATGAGAATGAACCATTGAACTGGCGCCTAGCTTAGGGAAATGTTTTATTGGATTTAGTTCACTTTGATGCTGATTAAGCCCATGGGGTAGAGAGGGCCAGGGAGTGAGCATGTGGGTTGAGGGGAGGAATGCAGGTTCTCCCCATAGTTGCTACAGCCACGTTTGTAATTTATTATTAACTGTGTCTTCTACACCAAGGTCCACTGGACCCTTCCTGGGGGCCAGTTCCTGGGGCCAAGACTTTGGTTTGTCAAGGCAGATCAGACAGAGCATTTTATTTGCTTATTTCTTCCCTTAAGTCTAGCAAGACTCTACCTGGCAATCAGCAGAAAAAGTTAGCTTGACATTGATTGAAACAGTGAACTTGGGGAGAATTCTGGGCTTAGAGTACTGGCCATGATAACTTTCCTCATCATCTTACAAGTTAGCAAGAACTTGATGGGACAGTCACTTCATATCAATGCCAGGCCCTTGTTCTCAGAAGTTAAATGAATATATTTAAAACAATGGATATCTAAGTAGTCCAGACATATGTAATGTCCCCAAACCTGTTGATCTTTCTTACATTGAGGGCCTTCTCTGTGCATAGTGCTGTCCTTAGTACTTTGAGAGGTACTGGCAAGACATTTGCTTTATGTGACCAGAAAGCAAGCAGTAGGGAATATTAGTAGTATCAAACTAAATCTAAAACACCATCATTTTCAGATCCTGTTATGTGCTAAGTGGAAGAATTAAAAAAAAATGACAAGACTTACCTTGTATAAATAAATCCCAAATCAGTGCATTAAGCCGTTGCCAATGTTCTGTACTATAGATGAGAGAGGGGCATGGGAGAGGGCAATTTACTCAAGTTCTAATAGTTCTCACATGCCAAGAACATAAACACAAACCTAGACTGGTACTTAAGACAACAGGCTACCAGACACAGCAAAATAAAGTAAAAACACCTCAACTTGGCCTCTAAGAGCCCAAGAGAGGATTCTCTGCAAGAGCCTTCCCATGTGAGCCATTCGGAAAAAAAGATTCTCTTGCAGTTTGTGAAGGAGACTCAGCATGCCTGCCCCAGCTCTGTGCAAGCTGCCCAGGGGTTTTCCAACTGTGTAAAGACCAAATGTTATAAATGGACCTAGGAGAGTTTTGGATATGGTACACAAAACGTTCTTGAGAAACATCAACTCCTGTAATAAGAAAGAAACCCCCTTACACATCTTTCCCTCTGTTTCTAAATATATGGAGGATACAGCTAGGTCCCGGACAAATACCACTGAGCTACTAAACACTTGTTAAATTCCTCTTTAAAAAAAAAATCTGGGGCTGGGAAGGTGGGTCTGCATTTAAGAGCGCTGGCTGTTCTTGCAAAGGACCCAGGTTCAATTTCCATCACCTGCATGGTGGCTCATAACTGTATGTAACTACAGTTCCAGGGGATCCAATGCCCTCTTCTGGTCTCCACTGGCACCAGGAATGCCCATGGTACACAGATATACGTGTGAGTGAAACATCCACACACATTAAATTAAATAAACCTTTCAAAAAGCAATTGGAGACATGAATACATTTCTGGAACTCCTAAACCCCCTAATCTCCAAGAACATTAATACATCCATCACCCCCCACCAAGTCATTTTTGTCATGACCTCTTCTTTCGCCAGCCTGCAATCACTGCTCCACATCCAGGCAACCTCAAGTTTGCTTTCTCTCACTCTGAATTTGTTTATATTTTCAAGAAGTTTATAGGTTTCCTCTGTTCATGCTGTTTTGGGGGGGGTGCTTCTTTCCCTTAGCGTGGTGATTTTGATACACACATTTGTCACCATATCGATAGTGTATCCCTTGTCATTGCCAAGCAGTATGCTTGGGGAGGCAGGAGGGGAGGAACAAGGGAAGGGAAGAGTTGGGTGGAGAGAGGGAAGCAAGGCGTGAGGAAGATTTGAATTTAACCTACTAAAACATTTAGGGATTTGTATCTCCATCCGTGTGAGTGAAGTGGCTGTGCATCTCCCTTGCAAAGGTATCTTGGTCTGACTTTGTATGCAGAGTGACACTGGCCTCACTGGTCTCACAGAATCGGGAAGAATACTCTTTCCTCTACAGTGGTTTGGAACATTGTTCTTAAAGTGTTCTCACAGCTCGTGGATGCTCTGTTCCCTTTGGATGGTCTCTGTTGCCATGTCTAAGTGTGCATTGAGGTTTCTTCTACAGTTACTATCAACCCAAGTACTTCCAATGCAATGCTGCTTTCTAGTTGCAGAGTTCTCGTTTGACTGGTGAATTTGATTTTCTACGACTTGTCTATCTTTATGAGGAAAGGAATAAGGCTCTCATAACTAGTGTTCTTATTTGTTGTGGTGCTTGCGTCAGATTTCAATCAATCACTCTGCCCGTCACAGTCATGTTTGGCTAGTTTACACACCTGGTAATTTCTGGTATGGGTTAAGGCATTGTTGATTTTATCTTAGATGTTGTAGACTTTAGTCTTTCTCAAAAATCATTAAATTTTTGTTTATATATTTTGTATGTTTGGGAAAAGCAGCTTGCGGCACTGTGCCCATGTGGAGGTCAGGGGATACCTTGTAGGAGTCGATTCTCTCCTTCAATCATGTGGGTCCCAGGAATCAAACTCAGTTTGTTCACCTTGGCAGCCATAGCCTTTATGCACTGAGCCTTCTCACCAGCTCCAGATTTTTTTTTATTCTTCTAAATATTCTTTTGTTCCAATCTAGGACTCGGGTAAGTTGTTTGAAATATATAGGGCCCCTTGTGATTTTGATCTGAGATGTGTTAGGTATGATCAACGCAGTAGCCACTCTATGGTTGCTTATTAAGTTCCCATTTGTGTATTCTGCCTAACAACCCCTGAATCCTGAGGTCTTCTAGTCTGATTGGTGGGTGCAGACCTTATTTCAGGCCTGTCTCAGCTTAGGGCACTCTTAACTAGTTCTTTGATCACTAGCATGGCTGATCTCTACTTGTTGAACGCCTGAGGCCAGCCCTCTGCAGGTTATCTGGGAATCTCTCTTCTCCTCTCTCCCCTCCCCTCCTCTCCTTTCCCCTCTCCTCTCTTCCTCATTCTCACTCTCACTCTTGCCCAGGCTCTTACTTCTCCACTGTCCTGCTCTGTAAATTCTAGAGGCCTTCACCTTCCTAGATACTCAACTCTGTGTCTTCAGCTTGGAGAGTTCTCAGAACCCACCTTCCTATACTGCAGTACGGTGGTTTAAAAAAATAAATCAACAAATAATCTTTTTTTGGGGGGGGGGTTTCGAGACAGGGTTTCTCTGTGTAGCTTTGCGCCTCTCCTGGAGCTCACTTGGTAGACCAGGCTGGCCTCGAACTCACAGAGATCCGCCTGGCTCTGCCTCCCGAGTGCTGGGATTAAAGGCATGCGCCACCAACGCCCGGCAACAAATATCCTTTACCTTTGTTCTGGAATGAAACCAAACTAGTTGGAAATGTTTGATCTTGCTTCTTAGGTTTGTTAGGTGTGATCAGAGCAGCACTCACTGGAGGGTCCACTCTCCCCAAGGCAGGAAGCTGAGGCAACCTTAGAGGTCACCTCATTTGTTACAGCCTCTTAGAGTGCTGTCTTCTGTTGCTTCCTTCTTGTCCACATCTTATCCACAACTCTTACTTTATGGCTGTTAGACATGTTTTCCAATTGTTTCCGTTTCTGGGGTAAATACAGCCACTCACTCCATCTCAGCCCAAAGCAGACATATCCTTTTCATTCCATCTCTTTTTAAAAACAAAACAAAGTACATGCCATATCTATGCATGGACAAGCACACACCACTAGGGCTTAACAACTTTGCTGTCTATATTTGTATGTTTATTTATAGTTAATCAGTTCTACTCTTCTATTAATGAGAGCATCAGAAAGTTCCAAGAATTCACTAATTAAAGAACAGAATGGTAATCGAGTTAGGAGCTGGGGAAACGGCTCAGTTAGCCAAATGCTTGCCTCACAAGCTTGAAGTCCCAAGTCTCACTGGGTCTGTGCCTGTCATCTCAGTGCTGGGGAGGCAGGTGAAGGAGGAGGATGCTCAGGACTGGCTGGGCAGCCAGTCTAGCTAACTCAGTGAGCTCCAGGCTCAGGAAGAGACCCGGTCTCAAAAGACAAATAAATAACAAAGGTAGACACTAAATAAGGCATCTGACATCAACATCCTGCCTCCTCATGTACACATGTACACACACACTTTGTAGAATATTGTTTTAAGTTGTGTTACTTTTGTTTATGCTGTGGAACAATTGTTTAATGATGCAAAGATGCACTACATTTGTTTGGTTAAATACAATTCACTTGCAGTCAGGAGGCTGAGTCAGCAACTAGCTGACAGGAAGTGGTAAGGAGGAGCCAGGTGGGGAAGAGCTTTTAAGTGGGGGTGAGGAGAAGGATGAGGGCTTTTTGGGAGATGTAAGCAAGGAGAAGAGGTGAGAGACTTGCTATTCAGTCTCTCTGAGGAGCAGAATTGCACCTCAACCTTTGAATCTTGAGTTTTTTGGAGGGACAGAGATTTAGTTAAGTTCCCTTCCTAGCTTTGAAAGAGCCAGTGCCTCAGAGAACAAAATTCCCTCCCCTATGAAAAGTCCCTCCCCAATGGCCTTTGCAGCAGAACCACTGCTGATAGCCTCGGAGTTGAAGTTGCTGATTAGGGCAGCCGTGGATTAAAAGGCAGCAACTGTTTAAAAAAAGGACAACACATTCACACAGTAACTCAATTTAAATAAAGTAGTAAATGAAGGGAATGAGTGATTAGGAGAGAAAGAGAGTGCCTGGAGTTGGGATCACAGCAGCCTGCTCAGCTGAGTTCCTGCTCTGACTCCCTTCAGCCTCCCCATGCCACCGGGGTGCAAAACTCCTTCCTAGCTTTTGAATGTCCCTGTATACCAGGTTGATACTCATCTGATGATTAGCTCTGTCATGCAAATGTCACACCCTAGTGACAATTTCAGCTGGGGGCATTTGCCTCCATAGTTTACTTATAGACCTATGCCATCTTGGCCGGTAGCCACTAGCCACCTCCAGTGACCAGCCACCTAGTGTGTGCCTAGTCTGAACTGAAACATAACCTGTGTGTAAAATAAACACTACTTTTAGAGAACAGCACAAAAATAATGTAAAATATCTCATTAATAATGTTTATGCTAAATATAAAGTTTAAAGAATAGTTATGGTGTGTGGGGTTAAGTAAAATATTCCCTTGCAATTAATTTTATTTCCTTCCCTCTCTTAAAGGGATGTGACTATTAGAAGAGTTGAAGTTATCTGTGTGGCTTCTATCTGTCATTTGAGAGGGAGAAGAAGGCTGTCCCATTTCTGTTGGACAGCCCTGCCACACATGTGGGATCTACCTATGCACCCCAGCTCTCAGTGAAAAGCTTGACACACACCAGCAGTAGACCAATATGTGCGAATATTAGCAGTTGAAAGAGTACTTGGAAGAGTGTCTTTAACTAGTTTGGGAATTGAAAGAGAGAATAATGAAGGCCAGGAGACACCTCAGTTTCTTCCCCCATGTACACCACTCATAGAAATACTTATCCCATAGAGAGGAGGAGAATAAAATGAGATAATTCATGGAGAACTCTTAACACTGTGTTTGGCTCAGTGGACATGCTCAAATTAAATTATCGAAAGGAAATGTCTTGACTTAGGCCCCCTTTAAAGACCTTGTGAACCAAGGAGGAAAATCATTGCTTAGTGTGTTTCTCGTGATTATTATGACATGACCTCCACATGCTCTGTGTGGCCCATGTGTAAGGACCCCAGTACTATGGCTTCAACCCACCTCCTCCACATACACACTTATTGGTGTTCTAATATCTTGCTACTTATAAGCCATAGTGTCTCTGTGTGTGTGTTCTTCCAGGTCTTATGGCTAAAAATAATGTACTTATAAATTGCTTTATAAATTATTTATCACAAGGAGTTTCATCATGGAACAAGTGCTACAACATACTGTGAAAATGGGGGGGGGTGACTGGGGAGACTGGCAGAGAAGGAGAGGGAGAAGAAGGCATTGGAATCACTTATAAATAATATATTCATTGGTCAAAGAAAGTTATCGTCTTTTATGAAGTGTTCAGAATTCATCTTGCATACTAAGTGGTGGGGTCCTCTCACTGACTTGGGGGTGATCTTCTGCAGCCTCCTTGTGATTCTGTCTCTGAAGTTGGTGATTAAGGTGCCATTTGTTTATTTGAGCCAAAGCTACAATTGCCACATCCCATCACCTGAACATAAACAACAAACAAGACCGACTGGTACTGCTGAGGAAACACAAACATGTGTTGGCAACTCGTGGGCGGAAAGTCTTCGTCCCCACATTGGGCTGTGCATTTGGTATTCAGTGTGTAAGTGCGGAACCTAATGAAGGCATTTGGTATTCATGTGGATGTCACATGTATTTCCAGAGACGCTGCGCTCTAATTTAACACGGGTTAATGGACACCTCTATTAAAGTGTTATCGAAAGTTTGACATTCAAATAACCCAGTTTAAAAATCAGACAAATCTAGACGTTATATTTGAAGGGGAGAAAACAGAGAAGTCAAGTATATAAATGCCAGCCTTACACAGAAGTGTTAATCTGCCTGTGAGCGGCACAAATGGCTGATCCAAGTGCTTCTTGCTCTTTCTCCTTCACTAATCCCTCCTGTGCCTAAGTTTTGGCTGGACCCCTCCATGTGGACCAGTATGTTACAGTACGTGGAGGTGGACTGGAGGAGACAGAGGGGCAGAGATCATTCACTTTAAATGAGAGCTGTCACTGTATCTCAAAGTCCCCACCCGCCCTTTGTCTTTCCTTTCTGCAATTGTCAGAGGCACATTTTATTATTCCTACATAAAATAAAATTACAAGTTCATTGGAACTTAATTGATTTCTGAAGGGATACACCTCACTAGTATGATAAGAAAGGACTAGAACATTCATTATATTGATATTGCTTTTCTGCATTTACTAATGTAACAGCTATTACTGTGTATGTAAATTGTACCAAATGCACTTACTAGATGGTTGATGTTTGGAAGCAAAACAGGCTTGTACTAAAACTACTTTGATAAAAGATCCAGCATTTTTTAAATTTAGGTTAATACTTACTTTGTGACTACAACTACATTACTGTGGATCTGCCTAAGATAAAGCAATACAATAAAATGTGACAGAATGTCCATTCTGTTCATAATGATTCCTTTATTAGCAGTAAACAAAGGACAAGATAAGTGAACCCAAGAAGAAAATGTCATAGAATGTTCTTTATTTATCACACACACACACACACACACACACACACACACACACACACACAGCACCAAAGCTTGCTCAAACACACACTAACCTGGGCATGAATAAATGAGAGAACGGATAAATGGTAGTATATAATGAAATACTACATAGCAATGAATGCATTCAACTATTGGTACAAACCACAGTTTGCAAGAATGCAACATAAATGTTGAGTAAAATAAGTTTCTTTAAAAGAATGTATGCTCTATTATTCCATTTAAATGAAATTCTAGGGGAAAATCTAGTCAGTGTTGAAAACAATCAAAACAGCAGCTGCCATGGGAAGAGTTGGATATAATAAAAAAGTGGGGCATAGGGAAACTATGGCAGGGTATGACAATGTTTTCTATCTTGATAGGAGTTTGAGTTAGACAGGCATAGGCACTTTTGAATTTACTAAATTATATAATTAATAGTTGCACATTTCACTGTGTGAACATTTGTTGTTGTTGTTGTTGTTTTCGAGACAGGGTTTCTCTGTATAGCTTTGCGCCTTTCCTGGAACTCACTCTGTAGACCAGGCTGGCCTGGAACTCACAGAGATCTACCTGGCTCTGTCTTCCAAGTGCTTGGATTAAAGGCATGCGCTACAGTGTGAACAGTTTAACCCCAAGGAAAAGTGAGACTCCTGAGTAAATATACTCTGCTTAGTAGTGATTTGTAGACTAATGTGTTTAAGGGGAAAGAAAGCATTCTGTTTTCCTCAACTCCATTTGAAATTCACTAAGGAACAAGCTGGGTGGGGTGGTGGATGGAGGAGGAATACATGTACTAGTATGTGATAAAGATAATGTAGCAGAATGTTAATGTGATAATCATGTGATACTGGCTCTGTGTCATAAAGTTGTGCTCTACAATTCTTTTAACTTTTCTGTGTTAAAACTTTTCATTATAACATGTAAAAATATTTAAATATAAACAAAAAGAGGTAAAGGCACTTGCCACCAAGACTGGTGACCTGAGTTCAATTTGTAGATTCATATAGTGAAAAGAGAGAGCTGACTCCACAGGTGTCTCCTGACATCCACAGGAGCACCATGGCATTTGCACATATGAGCACACACACACACACACACACACACACCACAGACATGCACATACACATACACCATATATACACAATAAATATAGTAAAAATTATTTTAAAATAAACAGGAGGGTTTTTTTCCCTGGGTTGATCTTCTGAGCATCTAGCAGGAAGATGATAAATGTTAACGAAGTTAAAACACAGATAGGCAGCCATGGGACTGCACATCCTGTTGAGTGCTGTGAACAGCAAGGATAGGATAGGATGCAAGAGATTCATCAAGGGACTTATTTCAATGGACGATCAAAGAACACTTTCTCAGGAAGCAGGTTATGAAGGTAAAAAGGAGGAAACCATGGAAGGTGTGTCCATCTATATGGAAAAGCAGATTATACCCCCCAAGGAAAGCCCCCTTGTATAAAAACTCCATAGAGTTTGGCATATTCAGAGAACTGGAAGCTGGCCAGTGTGCTTGGGGGGTGGCTCGTACAAGAAAAGATCAGTGTGAAACTAATGTAGAGAAGCCGGCAGGCCCTGGCTCTTTCCTTTGTTTATAGGTCTTTCTATAATTTAGGGTTTCTTTTCTAGTAATTTTATTTTATGTCTGTGAGTGTTTTGCCAGCATGTATGTCTGTATACCACATGTACTTGGTGTCCAAGGATGCCAGAAGAGGGCGTTTTTTGGTACTGGAGTTATAGACAGTTATGAACTGTCATATGGGTGCTAAGAATTGAACCTGGGTCCTTTGCAAAGCAGCCAGGGCTCTTAAACCCTGAGCCATCTCTCCAGACAGCCTTTCTGTAATTTGGATCTGATGTGTCCCCTAAAGGTCCATGTAGGACTGGCCCCCAGTTTGGAGCTATTAGGAAATCGTATAAACTTTAAGAAATGGGGGTTCATTAAGAAATTGGGGTTCATCAACATTCTGTCACAGATGGGAGATAGGTTCATGAGGCCTCAACCCTGAATTTATTCCTGATAATACAGAATTGACTTCACTATTACCCTCCCTCTGCATCTATTAGCAGTCAATGGCTGATGAGAGAGGGGAACTCGGTTCCTTCAGTAGCCATAGTAGTACTCGGCTCCAGTAGATAACCATGCCACCCGTCACTTGTGTTCATATAAGCAACCATAATTAAACTAAGTGAGTCATAAAAAAAGACTTAAAAATAGAATGGGGTCTTGTTGGGAAGAAGTGGGTGGTGGGAGGGGGATAAGGAAGGATAATGTGAGGCAAACAATCAAAATACATTGTATACATGCAGAAAATTGTCAGAGAATAATTTTTCAAACACTTTTAAGAGGGTAAAAATGGTGAGAGGTGAAGAACAAGAAATGGGCTTTAGTGGGCTATTTCCTGGTCATTGAGGACAGGGCCTTGAAGGGTGCAGTGGGACCCCAGGCCTTTTCCTCTTCCTCTCTTCCACTTTCTGGTTATGAAGTAAGTAAGTTTGCTCCCTAAGACATTCCCACCATGATGTGCCACCAGAGGCCAAAGCAATGGAGCCAACCAATCATGGACTGGAACTTCCACAACTGTGAGATAAAAAACACAAACCTTGTTTGTCCACTCTTGAAAACTGATGAACATGTCCCAGGTAAGGACTGTGTGTTGGCCATCTTTGAGTTAATCACAACACTCCCAGAAGATTGATTGCTCTTGCAGCCAATGACACAGTGGTTACAGTAATGATCTCTGATGTCTATATTTACTCGGGACCTACCAAACACTGTGTCAAACATCTAAAAATTGACTTAATTTAAACTTTGTGTTTCATCAAACCACAAGCTACCTAAATTTTGTTTCTTTAATTTATTGGAGGGGGGTGGTGAAATAAGAAAGAAACAGAGAAAGAAAGGCAACAGCTATTTTTCTCCTTCTATCCTGTGGGTCCCAAGGATTGAACTCTGGTCACCAGGCTGAAGAAGCAAATGCTTTTAACCCCTGAACCATCTTGCCGTGCCAATAGACTATTTTAGATAAATACATAAATGTCCAGGCTTTCCATTTTACATATGAGGAAACTGTGATGTGGGAAATCTTCTTAGCTCATTGAAGAAGGCTGAAGAGCTAGTCCAAGGTGGAACTGGGATTCAGTTCTGAGCTAATAAAAGGGCTCATCATACAGCTGAGAATACCAGGGGGAACTGGCTTTGCCTGCAAGTAGAGATCTCCATAAACCCACAATTGTCCTGTTGAAACCTATAAAGCTACCAATGTGCTTTGAAATTTTTTACTTCTACTCT
>CABHPP010145790.1:25708-49130 GCA_902168425.1 Peromyscus attwateri | reverse complement strand
GCTTCCCTCTTTCCCACTCTTTCCAGGAGTAAGAAATGGAGACAATCCAGGTAGAAAGCTGATGCAAGAGAAACTCCCAGGAACCTCCAAGGATGACCCCAGCTAAAACTCCTAGCAATAGCGGATACGTAGCCTGTACTGGTCCTCTCCTGGAATCAGATGGGCGATTATCCCAATTGTCATCAGAGAGGCTTCATCCAGTAACTGATGGAAACAGATGCAGAGACCCACAGCCAAACATTAGGCAGAGCTCGGACAATCCTGCTGAAGAGAGGGACAAAAGATTGCAGGAGCCAGAGGAGTCAAGGACATCACAAGAAAACCCACGGGATCAACTAACCTCGTCTCACAAGAACTACAGAGTCTGAAACAACCACCAGAGAGCCTGCAGTGGACCAACCTAAGCCCTGTATGTGACAGTTGGGTAGCTTGGTCTACCTGTGGGACTCCTAACAATTGGGAGCAGGGGCTGTCCCTAATGCTTTGGGCTGGCTCTTAGGAACCTAGTCCTCATACTGGATTGCCTTGCCCAACCTAAATACAAGGGGAGATGCTTAGTCTTGCTACAACTTGACAGGCCATGCTTTGTTGATACCCATGGGAGGCCTGCCCCTTTCTGAACAGAAACAGAGGAGGAGTAGATGGTAGGGGGTTGCAGGGGCGGGGCGGGGGGAGACAAGGGGAGGGAACGGGAGGAGAGGAGGGAGCGGAAACTGCAGTGGGGATGTAAAATTAATTAATTAATTTTTAATAAATGGAGATAATCAAACCACAGCTAGAAGCCACTGGTTTTCAGCTGTGCTATATTAAATCAAGATCCACCCTCATGTGTGGAATATACCATCCCAAGAATGACCCCCTGAGAGAAGCCAGCTCAGAGGACCACCCTGGTAGGAGGAGACCTTGGGACAGGGCCCAGTCCAGTGATTGAGTGGCCACAGCTTGCTGGAGTGTGTGATGTGCTCAGCTTTATTAAAACACAACAGAAAATGACTTTATCAATCACCTTCCAGGGAAGGGGGGGTCTGGCAGACCTCTAAGACGTCAGTGGTACTGCTTCCAGGGCCTTGTCTTTTTACGCAGACTATTTTTAGCATAAATAATGTACTCACCATGTATTGTCAAACTGACGGATGAGCATGTTCCTGGCACCCACAGACCACTCACTCACTCGTGAACATGCTAGAAAACGTTCAATAGGCTGCTGTCGGCAATGCTGCAGGAAGCCCCTGCATCCTGAGTGTCACGGCCTCTGAATAGGTGCCTCTGCCCTCAGAACTCAGCTGTGATCTCTGCACTCTGCAGTGGTGACTGAGACCCCCCCACACACAAACCCAGCCAGTATTTATTTGGGAGCTAGGTGGTGCCCCCCAAAAGAGCAAAGAAGGAAAAAAAATTACACAAGGGTGCTGGGTGAAAAAGAAATCCCAAGAGCTTGACCCAGAAGGGTAGCAGAGAGAACCTGGTCTAACAGGACAGCTCATTCTGAGAGACGCCTCCTCTGAATTCCACTCTAGAGTGTGGGTCAGCAGGATGCAAGAGCAAGGACCAGCAGGAGCCAACAGAATCCCTGACTTCCCCAGAGAGCAAGACGGTCCCGGATTTATTTTAGGGTTGCCTAGGATCTGAAGCATGTTTAGAATCATTCTTCGGCCACTGAATGAGCAACTCCTTGGAGATCCTGATCTCTTAGCGTTCTGTCTTGGGCAAACCTCACTTCCGCTTGCCACCCCAAGCCACAACCCAGGCATTCCAGCTATCCAAAGAAACCCCTAAGCACCCTGCTTTCCAGGCTCATGGGCAGCCAGAGAAGGAAGTGCAGCAGACGTGCCTGCCTCTCCCAAAGAGTAAGCGATAGTTTCAAATCTAGAGTTCCTTGCTTTCTCGTCTAGGTACACTGAGGCCAGTGCAAACTCACAGACTCCACTCTTAGAAGCCATTGCAGTGAGTTCTCTCGTCTGTCTGTCTGTCTGTCTTGTCCTCTGTGGCCTACCCAGAATTCAAATCCTGAGGCCGTTCCCCTGATCTCCAAATCCAGCCCAGCCCCTCGCCTTCCCTTTTTCCCTGAGCTCACAGCAGAGAGTCTACAAGGCCCCAATCTTCTCTCTCACTCTCCCTTGCATCTCTTAAATAAACGTTACATGATCAGTTACAGCGTTGCCCTATTTAATTGATTTATATGCACTTTAAAAAGCTTTACACTGCACAAGAAATACATCTATCATAATGCTTGATCGAACTGAAGAAAGGAGAAGGAAAAGGGGGGATTAAAATTTATTGAGTGCTTACTATGTGCCAGGTAACGCACGAGGCACTTTAGGTGCATTACCGACTTTCATCTGCACCATAGTCCATAAACAGGGTATTTCTCCCTATACAGTAGATGAGGGCACTGGGACCCACAGAGCTGAGAAGACTTGGCCATGACAGAGCTTCTAGCTCGGAGCAGGATTCACTTGCAGGCCATCTCGGATTCCAGGACAACATAAGCCTCAGTCCTAAATACCAAGTGTCTCTAGAAAATGACAACGTCATAGAAAAGGTAATATAAGTAGGGGCTGAGGTGACAGCTCAGGGGTTATAGTGCATGATATGTAAGCCCAGGGACCTGAGCTTGGATCTCCAGCACCCACACGAAAGCTAGGTACGATGGTGAACATTTTTAACCCCAGCCCTGGGGGTGCCAGAGACAGGCAAATCCCTGGATTTTGCTGGCCAGACAGTCTAGCAGAATAGTGAGGTATACAGGTTTAATAAGAGACCCTATCTCAAAACATACCTATCGTGGAGATCAACAGAACATGACACCCAACATTGACCTCTGACCTCCACCCATACATGCACAGCAACACACATACATACACATATGCACTAGATGCGTGTGCTTATGCATACACCACATAAACAAAGAAGCATGGCATAAATAAAGAATACACCCCTTCCTTGTCAGAAAGTGTCACTGAGGAAGAAGATGAATGTTCCCGAACACACCATTTGACCATGAGGGGACACGGGTGGACTGGGAGGACGAATCAGGACCATTTCCAAAGAGTGAGCAATTTCTCTCTAAATGATAACACTCTCATAAAATGTTAATTATCAAAAACCAAACAAAACCTTGGGGCTGAGGAAATGGCTCAGTGCTTACTGTGAAAACAAGAGAGACAGAGTTCAAATCCCCAGCACCCACCTTTTTAAAAAGCTGGGTGCGGTAGCACTGGGGTGGGGGTGGGGCAGAGACAAAGAGAATCCTGGGATACCTACGTATGCCTCAAGCCCCAGCACTGGGGAGCGAAGACAAAAGGATTCTAGGAGCTCGCTGGCTGGCCAGCCTGGCCAGAGTAGTGAACTTCAGGTTCAGAAAAGAGACCCTGTCTCAAAAAATAGAGTGGAGAGAAATAGAGATCGACTCCTGATCCTCTCCTCTCACCTCCATCTGTGTGTGAGTGGGCACATACACCAGTGTGTGTGCGCGTGACACACACACACACACACACACACACACCACAAACCTCCTAAACAATTTCCACTCAATACCACTGTGGGAAGGTAGAGAAAACATTCACTGGTTTCAATCTGTGCTTATAAAAGACAGTTTGCATGGTATGGGAGCAACAATCAGCTACCCAAGGCCCCTCAAAGCTGGCATCCTAGAGGCTGGAGACACACAAGAACTGCCGCTAGGCAGCTAGGCAGGGCCCCAGGGCATCCATGAGCAGGGGGCTCAGCACTGGGCAAGCCCATCTAGAAGGTTACACTGGCACAGCAGAGTGGCCTTCATTCATAACACAGGGTGAGTACCTCAGATTCTACCTCATGGAACCCAAGGCCAAACAAAGCAATGCTTCACAAGTACTTGGTCCTTACACGGAAGAGAAGGAAGCTGAAAATTCCAAATACAAACATACTCCACTGAGGAATCAGATGGCACGGCATTGCTTCTGCAGTAGCTACGTTACTCATCTCTGCAACCAAATTTCTGACTGAAAAGAAAGAGGGGGGAGGGCCAACTTTAAGGGAGGAGAAACTGATTTTGACTCACAGTTTGATGGTACGTCCCATCCTGGTAGAGAAGGCATGGCGGGGTGTTGTGGATTGTTGTTGTTGTTTTGTTTTGTTGTTTTGTTTTACTCTTTTTCTCTTTTGACTCTTTGCACTTTGGCGGCCTGCCATCCAGCTCCCAAATAAATCACACACAGAAGCTTATTATTACTTATAAACGCCCGGCCTTAGCTTGGCTTGTTGCTAGCCAGCTTTTCTTAAATTATCCCATCTACCTTTTGTCTCTGGGTTTTTTCCTTTTCTTACTTCTGTACATCTCACTTTCACTCTTACTCTGTGGCTGAGTGGCTGGCTGGCCCCCAGCATCCTCCTCTCCTTCTTTTCTTGTTCCTTTAGCCTCTCTCCCAGATTTCTCCTCCTCTTTTATTCTCTATGCCTGTCGGCCCCATCTATCCTTTCTCTTGTCTTACTATTGGCCGTTCAGCTCTTTTTTAGACCAATCAGGTGTTTTAGACAGGCACAGTAACACAGCTTCACAGAGTTAAACAAATGCAACATCAAAGAATGCAACACATCTTTGTGCCATTAAACACATAATTGCCACAGCATAAACAAATGTAACACATCTTAAACTAATATTCCACGGTCACAGCTGCAGTGGCCGGAGTGTGGGGCTACCTCCTCACAAGTACCTGCCTTCTTCCAATGGACCCGGAAGTGGACAAAAGGAAGCAAAGTAGGGTTATAAACCTCAAGATCCACTCCCCAGTGGCCTACTTCCTCCAGCTAGGCCTCTCTTCTGACATGTTTTACAACTCAACTAAACAGCATCACCTGCGGAAGAACAAGTACTCAGATACCTGAGCCAGAGGAGGCCATTTTCTATTCAAACCATAACAGCTCTCTCCTACCACATCTGTGAGCCTCAGTCTGTCTTGCAGCATCTCTGCCTCTGACTGGAACCTGGTCACTCCAGAGGTCCCTGCCCCTACACACAGAGGGCCCTCTCTTCTATTCAAATTCACTCTGAGTTTTCCACAAAAATGGACGGCTCTCGGAATCATAGCATTTTGTCCATAGGCCAGTGGGTGAGATATCAAAGGCAAACCTGTGTGGACATCTTTCTGTCTCCTCAGGGGACACCTTGCCTCCGTCCTGATTCTTAGGCCTGTGATGTAGGTCTAAGCATAATGATAAATGCTTATGACCAAAGCAACTTGGGGAGGAAAGGGTTTATTTTCATCTCACACTTCCATGTCATAGCCTATCATTGAGGGAAGGCGGGACAGGAACCTGGAGGCAGGAACCATAGAGAAAAGCCACTTTAGTAGCTTGTTCCCTCTGGTCCATGCTCAGCTGACTTTCTTAGTCAACCCAGGAACTGGTCCCTCCCACATGGATCAACAATCAAGGAAATGATCCACATGCCCACAAGCCAATCTGAAAGAGGAAATTCCCGAATTGAGACTCCCTGGGATAACGTTGGGCTGTGTCGAGTTGGTGGTGGAAGCTAACTAGGAGAGGGGGGTTTCTGAGTATAAGAAGGCTTTCCCGTATCAGGATGAATCAAAACAAAATCATTGTAACAACATAAGGGTAACTCTTTGGCACAAATGTGTCTACACCTTCAAGGGGAGAATTTGGTACATAGGAACCGATCGGAAAACCGAGCAAATGTGACATCAGCCACACAGAACTGAAACCCCCTCCCTACCCCAGATCTTTCATTTATTTAATTTATCCCAGGAAGAATTCATCTGTTCTCAAGTCAACAGAAGAAAGATCCTCTGTGATTCCACCCCCCCCCCCTTACACTGCCAGACAGGTTTCACTAGAGAGTTTCCCCCAAAACAATGGGTTTTTACTTTCATAAAATGATCAGAACATTCTCGGTGCTTTACATGCAGAAAGTCCCTGCCGCCACTCTGCTTGGCTCCATTTTATCAAGTGCGAGTGTCAAATTCTTTACAGCTTCAAATTAGCAACAAGGAGCTGCAATTCCAGTGTTTGTTTGTTTTAAAAAAAAAAAAAAAAGCCAGCCGAGATTTTTCTTTGTGTTTGTTTAAGCTTCATTTAATTCGGGCTCCAATCTGCCCGTCTTTGATTGCATTTCCAAATCCTAAAGAAAAATGATAACTCTTTCTGCCAATTGTAACAAAACCAGTGGGTGTCAGTTATTGCTTTGGGGGGAGAAAAAAAAGCGAGGAGAGAGAGAGAGAGAGAGAGAGAGAGAGAGAGAGAGAGAGAGAGAGAGAGAATGTTTTAATACTTGGCTGACAGCTTTATCCAAAAGCGGGGAGAAAACCCTGGCTTTTCAAAAATCACCCGATGTATTTGTAACAACCTCTTTACTGGGTTCATGTATCTTTTTTATTGTTCTTCATAAACAGCCTACTGGATCTCTCCAGCTTGCGATGTGAAAAATGAAAGCATTTCCTCTCACCCATGCCTCTCTTATCTCAGAATTGTTTTGTTCGGAGAGGTAGGGGAGACCTGTATAAATGCCTCTGCCGTTTTTGTCTGTCCTTTCCAAGTCCATTCATGCTTTTTCTCCAGGGCTTTGACTCCTTCGGTTGTGTCTGCCTCATTCCGAACCCCTGTTTGCTGTTCTCCACACCAAATCCCACTCAGCTGTTGGAGACTTCATTTCAGAGGGTGAGGCAAGCGTGATAAGAAGCAAAGGAGGCTTTGGGAAAGACGCTTCCCACCTGTCTGTGGTAGGCGGGATGAAGGGAGGAGCCTTGTACGTGATGTCCACCTCACGTCACAAGGAACACCCTAGTCTGGGCATGTGGCACCACACCTAGCATCGTGGTGGGCACGCAGCTGCTCCCCTTCTCTGCTCTCCCAGGAGGTCCAGCCAACTGAGCTTCTCTGTGCTTCGTTCCGCCTTTCAAAGGCCCCTCATCTCCCTGAATTCCACCTGCTCAGTGTTCCCATAAACCTGATGTCTTCTCAGCACAGGCAAAGTCCTTGTGGGCCACGGGCAGGGCTGAGTGGCTAGAAGTGGCTCGCCGGCCAGGAGGAGGTGCAATCTTACAAATGTGGTGGATTACCCTGTGGGTGTGAACAATACACACTTCAGGAAGAGGTCATGAAAGGAGTTCATGACAAAAAAGACAAAAAAAAAAATTCTTAAACCTCGATGGCATGAAACAAAGCTATTAATCTCTTCCATGACACTCTCAGCACAAAAGCCGAGGCAATGATGTCTTCCCATGCAAAGGACATTCTAAACACACGCATCGGTTAGTTTTTCTAGGATAATGCTGTGTAAGACAACCCCCAAGTCTCAGAGCCTTATGGTAACAGAGTTTCTTTTCACTGATGGGTTTGCAGGTTCTCTGGAGTTGGCTCCATTGCTTGAGTCTCCTTCTTCTGCAACGTTGGCTCATCTGGGTTATCTCATGATGAGGGGGTGGGGAAGGGGGGTAGCAGAAGAATGCAGACACCAGCAGCCCAAGCCTGGGCAAACTCACCTCCATGTACTGTGCACGGGGTCAATAGGGATACACCATCCTGGAGAGGAAGAAGCAGAGAACATGAGTGTTTCCTCAATAATAATTATTTATTATTAAATATTATTATTCACTCAATAATAATCCAATCTGTGTCTAGGGAAATCTCTCAGCTGTGTAAGAGTCCTGAGTTTGATTCCTAGCACCCACAAAAAGGCCAGGCACAATGGCATACATCAGCAACCCCAGCCATGCGAGGTAAAGACAGGGTAGGAGGGATCCCAGAGCTCACCAGCTGGCCAGTATAACTTAATCAGCAAGGCCTGGCTCCCATTGGGAGACCCTGCTTCAAAACACATGTCGACAATTCCTAAGGAACAATATCTGAGCTTGACCTCCGGCCCCCACATATGCATGTACACACATATGAACACATATATGTATATATACACACACACATGAACACACACATACACAAAAAACATAATGAGTCAGTCTGCTAAAGTTACCAGAGGGAGGGAATGTGTTTCTCAAAGACAAGAAGTAATAAACCTGTGAGGTGGGAATGTTCATTCTTCCTGCTTTCTTTCCCCTGCTGGTCGAAACCACCCTCCAAAGACATTTTCAGGATCCTGTTTAGATGGGCAAACATTTCAATCTGATAATCAAAGGTCACCTAGCCCCATAACCTCCCCGAAGGTAATTCCTAGTATCACCTCCACTGATGAGGCAATCACTTCCTTGAAGAAATGCTACCCATACACACACACACACACACACACACACACACACACACACACACACAGTGCATTAATCATCTCTTTCTACAATATGGCAATGCTCCAGCATCTATGGGCAGCTGTCAGGGATCCCAAGCCTTCTGTCCAGTTACCCTTGCCAACTGGACGCCATCTAGAGTCATCTAAGAGGAAAGCATAAACCAGATTGGCTTGTGGGCATACCTGTGGGGAGTTGTCTTGACTGTGAACTGATGTAGGAGGGCCCAGCCCACAGTGGGTGACATCATCTCTGGACAGGTGGTCCTGGGCTATATACTAAAGCTAGCTAACCATGAGCCTGTGAGTGAGCCAGCAAGCCGAGTCTCTCTATGGTTTCTGCTCCTGGTTCCTGTCCTGATTCCCCTCCGTGGTGAACTGTGACCTACAAGTGTAAGGCAAATAAATCCTTTCTCCACCTAAGTTGCTCTTTTATTCCAGCAATAAAAAGAACACTAGAACACCTTCCCCTCTCCAAGTAAGAAAGATAACGCCGAGTTGCTTTTCCATAAAGCCCCAATTTCCAGCCATCGTGTGTCCTACACATGTGTAATTTGTCTATTATGTTTCTATGCTAAAAGCCTATGTCTGTGCCCAGTGATCCAAAACACCAGTCAAAAAGTGACAGGTTATGGCTTTCTTAGGTTGAGGTAAAGATACAGAGTACTGAACATTCTTACATGTGATGTCCAACTCTTCATCTACTGACTATCTATGAACTATTGCATACTTTGCTTCCCTCTGTGTCTACAGGATACAGGCCCAGCTCACATGACAGCTACTTGGAGACACAAATAATGCTTGTTTGTTGTTTGTTTGTATGGAGGGGTGGATACTATGGCCAGGGAAGACTTCTCCAAAGAGGCAACAGCTTGTCTGAAACCAGAAGCACAGAAAAGAAGCTGGACAAGGGGATGATGGCGTGTAGGACACTCAAGGATGCCTAGCTGAGCAGGACTGGGTCTTTAGTTTGGGAAAGAGCCTGGAATATTCAGAAGCTGAGGCAGGATGAGCAGAGAGGAAGAACCACAATGGCAAGATAGAGGAGGCCCAAAGATATGGCCAGCTGCGAAAGGAACCCAGAACCTACTCTGTGCACAATACGAAGCCATTGGTGCCCTTGAAATAGGTAATGGTATGACATCACCAGATCCAAAGCAACATCTCCATAAGTCCAGCCTGTTAGCTAGAGAGCCCTACCTTTTCCCCAAGACATACATGGCAGCCATGTTTGCTCTATGACTTTATACAAACTAAGAGAAGAAATGACTATAAAGAGGTGAACAACAGCACCCAAGAGAGTGGGGCTGGGGGGAGAATAACAGTCTGACAGAGGAACTGAAAGGCAGAGCCTTCGGGGGCTGTGATTTTCAGGACCAAGCAGTTTATCTTCTCAACTGGCCAACACACCCAGTGTCTGTGCAAAGGTGCACATTCAGGAACCCCATAATGAAAGCATCTGTCCTGGTGGACCATATGCTGCCTCTGGATTATGGTCTTGCCCAGTTCAGGAGGTTCAGTGTTATGATGTGCTTCTCATCTTGGCCTCACCTGCACATTGGTCAAGACCACCTGCTTGGTGACATAGAGCTATACAAGAATGGCAGTGCTTCTAACTCCCCCCAACCCCGCCCCGTGACTATTACTACCATCAGTATCATTGGCCACTTTGTGGGCCTCGATGATATGGAAAGGATGTGTGAAGTCAACAGTCCTTGAAGTTCAGACCATTGGTCAAGGAGACTCAGAATTCAGACAAAAGAAGAACTATCAGTACAAATAAGATGGGCCAAGGAAGCGCTGAGGATGGTTATAGGCTTAGAGTTATCACAACAAGGAGGGACCACAGATAGACAAGGAGACACCAGGGAGCCTTAAGAAGCCCAGCTGACAGGTATAGACATGGATGGGATAGGGACAGACATATGTAGATAGATATAGACATATACAGATGATAAAGATATGGACTAGGTAGATGTAGATACAGAGATGGTAGGTAGGTAGGTAGATAGAAAGATAGATAGTGGATGTATAAATAGATGGGAGGATTATAGATAGAGATGATAGACGATAAATAGATGATAGATAGATAAATGATAGATAGATAGATATCCTCCCTAACAATTGTCTTTTGTTTTTCATTGGAATATAGTCTGCCTCAAGAATCAAGGCACTCTGGGAAATGTCTGTCATAACCAGGAGCCACACCAAGGGACAGGCGCAGCTTTTGCAGAGGTGGGGATTACTCTGTGTGGCAGGACATTGGTGTCACTCTGTGCTTTTCTTTGGCTCCTCTTCTGCCCAGCACAGAATGGCCTCGGGTCATATTGTTCCCTTCCTTTCGCGTTGGTTATTGTCACCTCTACTATATTCTCCAAACGGGGGAAACGAGTTCCCTCTGTGTGTGTGTGTGTGTGTGTGTGTGTGTGTGTGTGTGTGTCTGTCTGTCTGTCTGTCTGTATGTATGTATGTATGTATGTATGGCATAGTATACATTAGATATATAATACAGCAAAAATTACACAGCAATATAACCAGACAGCAAGTTATATAGAGTGGATGAAAGGTATCAAGTATTTCTAAGTTTCCATTTTGAGTGCATCCATCCACTCCCACACTCATGGGGACCCTCTGTACTAGCACAGCATAGAATCCATGTGTTCAAATACTATTTGGTTCATGCAACTGATTTGATGGGTTTTTATTCTCCTTTTTCTGTATCTCTGTTTTTCATTCTTTGAGTGGACATATAAGGACAGTGTATAAAAAAGGGGGGCAGCTTTGAAGCTGGCTTTCTTGACCTGGGGTAAACTCTGCACCCAGCCCCACCCCCCACCTCTCCCCGAGCTTCTGCCATTCAGCAAGGGCCTTTTGTGAGACTCAATCCTTGGTTTTCTGCTGTCCTACCAGAGTCTTAGCTTCCAGCTCCATTATTCTCCACTGATCTTGGCATCTATTCAGGGCTCATATGATGCCCCCTCCTGTTGCTAGAGTTTTCCTGCCTGGCCCACAGTCAGGAAAAATCTCTCTCACCTGCCGGTCCCACAGTCGCTCAGACCCAACTAAGTAAACACAGAGACTTATATTGCTTACAAACTGTATGGCCGTGGCAGGCTTCTTGCTAACTGTCCTTATATCTTAAATTAATCCATTTCTATAAATCTATACCTTGACACGTGACTCGTGGCTTACCGGTATCTTTACATGCTGCTTGTCCTGGCGGCGGCTGGCTGTGTCTCCTTCCACCTTCCTGTTCTTTTCTCCTCTCTGTTAGTCCCGCCTACACTTCCTGCCTAGCCACTGGCCAATCAGTGTTTTATTTATTGACCAATCAGAGTAATTTGACATACAGACCATCCTACAGCACCCTTCCCTCTTGGGCTCTAGGAACTCCCAGAGCTGGGGCTGCACAGCTATGAAGAGCCCCATGTTCTCACAGAGGCCATGGGGCTCTCGGGTCACATGGCAATGGAGAGGTAGCAAAGGCACTAAATGGAATTTCTGCTCAATGAATTGATGATCATACTAAATGAAGCCTTTTCTCCAAGACTCAAAATCTGTCTGCTCATTTCAAGACACAGAATTGTTCGTTTAAGAAATCCTCCTCATCAACATGAAGCAGGTGGGGGCTTGCTAATTGTTAACCCCATTTTGCAGACTGGAAAACCGAGACCTAGAAGGGAATTGGAGCTTGTGAGCACTGGCAGTTGCTGGTGTCTTGCATTCCTGGACAGCATCCTGCTTATGGAGGGGACCATCACAGCCCCGTGCTGGCATGGTGAGTGGAAGACCAGAGCCCTCCTCTAGGTCCCCAGAAATCTGTATTCAATCTCTAGGGAGCTCTGTGACCACCTACCTTCTCCTATTCTGAGCTCCCTAAGGACTGGTCCCAGCATCTCTCCTCCCCTCTTCTCACTCCTCCTAAGTCTTAGGACCTAAGATCTAGCAGGGTGAGAAATGGACCCCCTGATTATGGACCACCTAAACCCTTGCAAAATATCTTCTCCGGTCCAGGATCTCCTATTCACCCAGAGAGGTTTCCAGGCCATCTTCTCCTGCTCTGCCTCCAACTGTCAGAGCTCCCAGCCTCCAGGTAACCATGGTGATCACCAACATTCACAAAGGCAGTGACAGGAGCCTCAGCAGGCCCATGCTGACCTGCTCTGCTACAGATGGGGTACCATCTTCCCCAGGCTTCTGTGGAGAGCTGTGGGTGGGCAGATATCCAACATCTATCCCTTACACACCTGCTGCCTATGTTCAGTAACTGCTAAGACGATCTGTCTCCCGGATTCGAGAGCCAGTGCGGGAAGGAGACGGGGCATTGAGCCTCCTGCTATGAGAGTAGGGCTTGGGTCGTAAGAGAGAGCGAGGATGTGGTCCAAGAACACAGTGACCATGTAGACCAAGGCTTTGCTCTGAACACCCACCATGTCGTCCAGTCTTAGCCGTGGTTCCAGGAGGGTCAATCACCATAGGAGGCTAGCACAACTGAACGGGTGGGAGCCTATCACGCAAAAGAAAAAAAAACAGGGGCATGCTCTAGCTAGCCCATGCTCCCCTCACCCAACGACTCCTTACAAAGCCACATCAGAACATACTGACAAGCCGTGGGTGCTTGTCCCATACCCACCCACCATGCACTCCATCAGCCCCCCACACCCCCCTTTTCAGTTTCCCCAGCCAGTTCTCCAAGCTCTTTCCAGCTCTCTCCCACTGGCAGGGCATCCAGTCTGGCTTCACTTTACTCCTCTGTCTTCCGTCTTCCTATTAAGCACCCCAGAGTTATACAGGCCTCAGGGGGCACCCGAAACTCTTGGCCCACAAAATGGTGGGGGGGGGGGGTGCGCTCTGCAAACCCTACCAAAAAAAATTATAATAAGGATTTTTCAGGTCCGGTATATTCTGAGAAATCTTTAAATGGAAAGAGCAAAGGTGAAGACGGTGAATGTCTCAAGAACATTTCCCTCCTCCCTGCCAAAGCCTGGCTTCGGGCCAGTCTGCTTTGCTGCCCCGAGAGAGCCCAGTGCCCGTGATGTAGAACGTCGCGGTGCTCCCTCTAGCGGCGAATGGCCGGCACAGAGTCTTCAGTAGCTCTCCCGCCAGGACCACGCAGCCTGCTAAAAGGGACTGCAACGCCCGCCCCCAGCTCTCCAAGGGAGAGAGACAAGGTATTTGCAAAAAATGGGCTCCTTCCAGCTAGATCCCGTGACCTGGGAGAAGACTTCACTGTATTCTACCCTCCCTGGTCAGGCAAGTCACAGATGAGGAAAACTACCCAGCCTGCCTCAAACTGAGCTGTCCACCAAACGCAAACATCTGAGCTACTTCACCAAGCCAAGTATCTAGTCTGCCTGTTTGTTTGATTTACCCAACACCTCCATCACCCACAGAGCCGGAGCCTGCTGGAGTCACCTAAGGGCTCTTTTAGCGTATTTGCTGTGACTAGAGACATTTCTGAACACACATTCTCCTCTAGCCGAGCCTCGAGGACGCCGCCCAGTCTGTGCCCACTGAGCAACAGACTATCTCTACCCTTTACATACCCCTTTGCCACTCTCCTGGCCACCCACTTCAGCTCAGCTCTTGAAAGATAACCCACCCCACCTGGCTCGCCTCAGGGGCAAGGACCCAAAAGATTTAAATGGAAGAGAGAAGAGAGGGATGACGGAAGGGTATGATCAATTATCCACATCTAATCAAAGCTGGCGGTTAACACAAAGCCCCCACCCCCACCCCCACTGCCTGTTCAGTCATGCTGTCATCCGAGAACCAGGCTTCTCTAGCTTTAATTCAATAAATTAATTAATTCGAACAGCTTTATTGAAATATAATTCACATACCATTAGAATTCACCCACTGAAAATATAATTCTGTAGTTTTTAGTATATGCAGAAAGTTGAACATCCATCACCACCATCCATTTTAGAACATTTTCATTACCCCAAATAGAAACCGCCACATCCATTAGCAGTCACTCCAGATTCCTTCCGAACTCCAGAGCTCAAGGCTACGAGTAATCTACTTCCTGTCTACTTCTGACTCTGTGTCATAGGCTGGCATCCTAGATGACTGGCTTCTTTCCCGGCACGTCTCAGAGTCCATCGGTGTTGTGACACATATCAGCACTTCATTTTTTACTGCTAAATGATACTGCATTGTGTGGATTCGACAGTATATACACATTACTCATGTGTTCATCACTTGATATATAATTGGGTTATTTCTACTTTAGGCTATTATGAGCCAAATGAATATACATAATGATGAATAAGCTAATGAGGATTTTTTTATGGTATTAGGAACACACTGAGTAAGAGGCAGTCTGTCATAAAAATGGTCAGGATATGGTAAAATGTTACAGGACATTTGTATTTAATTTTGGGTTTCTCTGTACTAGACAGAGTGTCAGGTATTTTCAGATAACATCTATTTCTAACAGAAGACTTTGTGCTAATTTTTGCATGACAACTGAGTCCATGTTTATCTTTAAACAGCTGAGGCAAAAAAAGAAAAAAAAACAGGCATGAGAAATGTAAGTGACAAGCTTGCCCATTGTCACCCCTGTGGGGCTGGAACCGTGTCTAGAATTAGGATAGCAAAGCTGTCTTGTGTTTTCCCTCCGTCTTGGCTCCTCTTCCCGAGTGTCACTATCACCTGCTTGTCTCTTCCCATGGGCTCAATTCCTGACACTGTTTTTGGCACAAAGAAGGAGATACACACAGTGTTGTCCTCATGGATCTCATGGCCAAGGCAGGGAGCCAGGCCATGGAGGAATGGAGAAGCAGGTCATTCCAGAATGTGGAGGACTATGAGTAAGGCTCAACATAGCTGAGCGCAGTCTATCACAGCAGGCAGAGAAGAAATTCCCAGGGAGTGACCAAGACAGACCTAAGAAGGAAATGTTACCAGGGAAGGGATGGCACTCACTGCAGAGAAGGCCATTAGAAAGCACATGGAGTTCAAACAGATGGAAGCTATTAGAATTCTCCCATTGAGAATAGAGTTTAGGGCTAAAGGATGTTTGCCTAGCAGGAGTGAGACCCTCAACTCCATCTCCAGCATAGAAGAGGAGGTGGGAGGGAGGTGGGGCAGTGTAGCCAAGAACAAGGGGTAGCCACTGAGAAGGGAAAGTAGGCGGAAGGAAGGAAACACAGGACAGGGTCCCAGAGATACTCGAGAGCCTTAGAGATCTGGACACAGAATTCAGGTATTAATCTAAGTGTGACGGGAATTCAATGGCGAGTTTTGGCAAGGTGAGTGATCTGGTCTAACTTCAGTTTTAAGAAGATGTCCATGTAGAGAATGAACCAGGAAGCAGATTCCTGAAGCAGAATCAACAGAACGTGTTGGCCTATGCCTGCAATCCCAGCACTTGAGAGGTGGAGGCTGGAGGAGGCTGGCTTCAGCTACGATGGTAACTCTGAGGCCAGACTAAATACATGAGACTCAGTCTCTAAAATAAAATAAAAGGAAAATGTAGCTAAAGGACTGACGGATGAATGCTCTATTAGGCCTGAGGGAATTGGGGGAGAAGCAGGACGGAAGGGTCCCGGGAGGCTTCTAGATTCCGGCCTGAGGAGCACCAGCCCTTGAGAAGAAGGGAGGAGGGATGATTTGAGGAGATGTCCAGAGTTCTGTTCACAGAGACGGAACAGAGATGACTGTTTTAAGACCCGGCGCAGCAACCATGTGGAGACTCCAAGCAGGTGGCTGCATGCAGGAGACTGGAGTACTGAGAGGAAGCCCTCCAGGAGAGGGACTCGAGTGTGGGTGAAGGTGGGGGTCAGGGGAAGGTGGGAAGTCGGAATGAAGCAAACATTTCTTAGGCATGGGTACAGATGAGATTTTCCCTCAGGAGAGATCAGCACATTTCTGAAGCTTTTTCTACATTTTCTATAGTGTACCCCTCAGGTACCAAAGCAATAAGCCAACTTCCATCCATTTAGTGTGGGGGGAGGGGCAGGGAGGGTGCAAGGGGCTCACCGATGAGTCTGGCTGTGTGATACTGTGTAAATCTCACAGTAAGTTTCTCTTCCACCAGTCTTGAGAAGTGTCTTTCAATACAGGATACATATTCACATTCCCTGGCCAAATGATAGTAAAATGGGGACTTGGCAGATGGCCTGACTCCAGACAGCATGTAGGCTAGCCCCCAACATGGGGGGGGGAGGGGGGGAAATGTCCTATCATAGTTAGATGGCATTTCCACAGGTTACCACAGCAACAGAGAACTTATCACAACACAACCATGGCTAACCGGCAGTGCAGATCAGGGTGGCACATTGGAGACAATGAGACAAACAAGAGACTGGAATTCTGTGTGTCCATACTCCATCATGAAAAAGAAGACAGGTCCAGCCAGTTCTGACCACACACTCACCACCACCACCACCACCACCACCACCACCATGGTCATCATCATCGTCATCATCGTCATCGTCGTCGGCGTCATTGCCATTATTTGATCTTGTACCAGAAGAGATGCGCTGTATTTTCTAAATGCTATGGAAAAATTCCAAGTTCTTCTTTTCCAAAAGAATCATTATTTGCCCAGGTCCCACTGAAGAAAGATGGTATATTGTTATATTTCTGAGACATGGTCACAGTCTTTTCATCATTTTCCCAGAAAAATCTGGGTTAAAAAGAGAAGATGTCTCAAGAATCTCCACCCAGAGATAAAGCAACTGTCCCTTTACTGTCACAAGCAGGGTGACTCGGTCTCTCCTCTCAGCCACAGGGACCCTCCATGGGAGGGAGGGAGGCAGTAAGTACAGGCTGAGGGGAGGGAAAAAGAATTAGCCGGGTCATGTTCCAATTTGGCTTTGTCCAATCAGTCTTTGAATGATGAGGGTGATTCAGATATAAATGAACTAGTGTCAGTTGGGTTTTAGTTTATGGAGGGACAGGAAGATGCCATCCATCCATCACCCGCCTGTCGGTTATTGATCGACGTGATGGACCGAGACCCAAGGTGGATGACACTAGAACAGAGGAGAGAGAAATGTGATGGCCTCGTCATCAGAAAATCAAAGAACACTAGAGGTGAAGGTAGGCCCAAGTCCTGTGAAGAGTGGACAGTGGAGCCCACTGCATGGGCTGAAAGTTCAGTCCTTCTGGATCCAGAATAGTAAGTAAGGCACTGCACTGAGGGCTGAGATAACAACTTCCAGGGCAGTGGAAGCAGCCCTGAGGAGAGAATACTTGAACTTGGAAGGCATCTTTAAGATGCACTCGGAAAATGGAAGGTGGCTCCCCACCATCAGGGAAGAGATTACAACATAGTTCTAAAACCTTTGAACTCCACAGCTGGAAGGTGAGGTGGGGTTTGGGAAAACATCAGGAAAATCAGCATGGGTAGACACAGAAAGGAAGGGAGCCCAGAAGGCCAAGTGACTAGAGGAGTTCCCAGAGGAGAGACCAAAAAAAAAAAAAATCTGCATTCAGATGGGGGTCTAATAGCTGATTTCATTCTGGGGTTCACTTTGACCTCCAGGAGCTCCACAGTGGCCACAGTGCACCCTGTTCTAACTCCACCTTCTCCCTTCAATCCAGGAGGGCAGCCATTGCTGGTCTGAACAGTGATGTAATTTGTTAGAAGGCATACCTGGCCCTCTGATGCTAAACTCTGTATATACAAGTGCCAAGGATGGGAGAAAGCGGTGGACAGATTTGTGTTTCTATCTCAAAGTAAAACATGATCCCCTCTGCTGGCCCCCCAATCCAAACTTCCCCGGGATAACAGATTCTTATAAAGTCACTGCTTTTATACCACCCACGATTCATATTTATTTTTAAAGACCATAAAGAGTTCACAGGTTACAGGGCACAGACCACCCCTGGGGCTGTTTGCTTGCTGAAGGCTTGACCCAGAATGAGCAAAAACTTGTTGTTTTGTCTTAAAAATGTATCTAAAGAGGACACTTTCAGAATTTTCTTGTTTGGATGCATACAAAGAGACACACAGACATTAAGACAGTAATTGTAAAACCTTCTACATATGTCAAAATTCTACTCGGCATACTCACAAGCACAATTGGGGGCGGACATTTCTATAGTAAGTGGGCTAAACCCATAAGGAAACTGGAGCTGGAAGGGTGGTCTGTGGCCTTGGGTTATTCAGGACGTTTGGCTACAACGTATGAACATGTGGGCATTCTGTGAACATGTGGGCAGGGAGATGTACCAGCCAGCAAGGTCTGGGGCTATAGGAAACACATTCAAAGGTAACCAAATGACCATGTCCAAGGGGCTCTTCCATCCATGCTGTCAATGACATTACAAAATACCATGGCATTTGGGAAATGACTTTGGGAACAAAAGGGAAATTACATTTTGGAAATTAAATCTCACTAAACCGGGTTTTGTGGTTGTTTTTTTTTTTTTATTTTTGGTTTTCTTTTTTTTTTTTTTCCTTTGTCCTGCATCCCTCTGCTCTAGATTACAAAGCTTGTTGCCTACTGAAAGTAGAAGGAGGCCTGGAAGAAGGTCACAGAGCATGGAGGCAGACTGTGCCATAGATGTGCCCCCAGTGAATTGAAAAATGAAAGCGAACGTCCTTGCCTTGGTAGCAGAGGCAGGAGAAGGAGAACAAAGGCAAAGGACTCCCGGGTCCTTCTAGCCCTTGGAACCTCTAGGGTGGTGAGAGCTTGACAGTTGGCCTGACAGCATCCCCAGGAAATCCCAGCACACAGATGAGAGCTCCTGGATTCCCCGGCAGAGCCCAGATAAAACTAGCCAGTCCTCAGGAAAAATAGTATGCTGCGCTAGGTGTCCAGCATGGTAAATTCGAATTGGCTGAGGGAGTTTTCTAAGTGGTCAAAGACACCACTACCTCCCCACCTTCTCCTATCTTGAGTACTAGGTAGGAACTGAGGAGTTACCTGACACCAAGGGACTTGAGATCATTCACCAGGCTCAGCTTTGGTCAAGAAAATAGGCCACACGTTTTCTTTTCCATCAGCTGCGGACAAATAATCCAACAGCAGAGCTGGACATGGATGCCCCAGGGACGAGCATGAAGCAGATGAACCACTAAAGATGGAGATGTGGACATGTCTTAAGCCCAGGCATCTTTTTAGGAAAGGTGGGGGGGGGGGGTGGAGAGGGCAAGAGCCTGCTTGAGGAGGGAGTCACAGAACAAAGGGGGGTGTGAATTGTCATTGACTTATCCTTTCTCTGGGGCCTTTTAAACTAGAAGAAATCCGGTTCACTGGTCTGGGTGGTGAGTGTGGTAGGCATGGTATGCATCTTTGGTATCACCGCCATTTTTCCTACTGTCCCCAGAAAGTGAGATCAAACTAGTTCTGGAAATTTCCTAATGCTTCACTTTCTTTCACGCACCAATATTCGATTTGAATTTCAGCCCCTTTATTACCTATAATAGTCTACGCGTCTGTTACAAAGGGGTACACACCACCACAGGAAATTCAGGATTGGCCAGTTGGCAAAGTCCCTTTGGTGACAGCGGCTTTGTTCCAGCCCAGACCCAGCTTTGTAGGAGGAGAACCCTAGCATCAGCCACCGGCACAGGACGGGACCCAGGCTTTAGCAGAACCAGCTGCAAAGTTCAGGCAAGCATTCAGCACAATGAGAAATGAAGACCCAGGCTGGAAATCAGCACAGGCAACCCAACCAAGAGTGTGGAGAGACATGCTGGGCATTCCAAGGGAAGACAGCTGACGGGGTGGCATTGTCCTCCACCACACAGTCTCATTGAGAGGAACTTTAGTGCCCACTTCTGATAGCACCACCCACCTCGGAGGGATTGACTCCCAGAGAAACAAAGATAGATAGCTCGGTCCCCCAAAGAAGCCAGCTTCCTTGCTCCCCCGCTCCTTCCATCTCCCACAGCACACGATGAGAAGAGATAATGGATTCAAAAGCACAGCACAAACAGCCTAAACTGCAAAGTGCCATACAAAAGCGAGCATAATTATTAATATTAGCAGTGATTTTTTTTTCTTCCAAGAGACAGAGATGCCAGCATGCGCATGTTGATGAAACCATAGAAAAGGTTTTCTGACTGGGCCCTCTCCTTCTTTTCCTTTGACCTGTGACCTTCTCAGTGAGTCATTCCAATGTGGATTTTAATTTTTCTTATAGAAGAGAAAGAGTTGCCCATCCCAGAGCCCAGAACACCAGAGGCCTTTGACCCAGACAGGCAGAACTAAAGAGAACACTCCTGGGCTAGTACAGGAAAGCTTAGGCAAGTAACATGATAACCTTAGCAAACACTGCCCGAGGCTACCCCACCATTTTGGAGGTGAACCTTATTTCTGCAGTATTCCCGAAGACAGTATCTCTTGACATACCAGTGTCCATGCCAGGGCCACAGGAACATACGCCCATCACAGATATCACAGGGGAGATACAGGGCTAAGGGACATGGGTCACAGCTCTGGTTCTTAACTGCCACAATTTAACGCGTGACTTTGGATAAACCCCCTCCGCTCCCCAGACTTCAGTGTCTTCATCCGTCAATTCATGAAAGTGAGTAAAATATTGTTCCTGTGTGAGCCCACCACCTAGGATCCCATCTATGCCCCTAATCTCCTGGGTAAGGCAAACAAAACAAAAGCTGGCAAAATAATCTCAACAATTTAGAAGAAAAAAAAAAAGAGAGCAGCCGTCCTCTTAATGAGATTCCAATGAGGTTAAGGCTGGCTTTTATTAGATTCTGCAATTGTTTAATGCTATTAGAATATTGTTTGCAGAATGATTAAAATTATGAATAAAATGTAAATAAATGATTCATTGAAATCCGAATCCAAAGAGGCAAGAGAGCCACTGAGGACCCAGAGTGTGGTCTATTAGGGAAGGCAAGAGAATGGTAGGTTCTGAGGATGGGGGGCTAGCTCACCATGAGACTCACCGGCACCTCAAGAATGAACACAAAGAGGAGGAGAGGGATCTGGGCCCTTTCCCAGATTTAGTTTTTCAGAACTTAAAACACGATGCTAACACAATCACACTTGGCATATTTTGAGCCTTTGGTGATTAGAAATCTTCAAAGTTGAAAATACTGTGACACACACACACCCCTCTAAGAATCTTTGGAACTTTGGGTCTTAAGATATGGAAGAATTAAGTAAACCCTTGACTTCAGCTGTACCCAGACTCGGCCATAAGAAGCCACAACATGATGGGTGCTCAACAGATGTTAGCAAGGAGGAAAGGAAGAGGAAGGAGAGGAAGGGAAGAATAGGGTGAGGAGGAGGGTGGGGAGGAGGGGGAGGCCACTGATCGGAGTGACAGAAAAAGTACAAGAAACATGTAACAAGAAGATCTAGCCCAGGCTAGAAGCCAGTGGTCCTTCCTGGAGTTTGACCAAGCAAAGTAGAAGGAAATTTCCCACTTCCATTCAGACACAGGTCAGGGTGGCTAGTAACCGGCTGCCAGGAAAGCTCTCCAATGATGTGACTTTAATCCGGCCGCTGGGAGGTCCTCCTAGCAACCTTCTGTATCCGAGCTTTGGACTTCAGCCCTTCTTGCTTCATTTCCAGGCTCACTTGACTGCTCACCTGTCTTATGGTAGTGTTGTCTCTGTGCACTTTGGGAGCTGCTCTTAAAAATAAATCTTTGGTGGGAGTTTGTTTCCCTGGGTGCTTGTCTCTTTATCTACTAGCAACTCATTTCATCAATGCATGAGCCCAAGAAACGGGTAACATCATCTTTGCTGAATCTGAGCATGTTAGGAGTAGCATGAGCTGGAGTACTCCTCTATGGAAGGGGAAACTGAGGTGTCTGTGTTTAATATTCCTTGCACAGGCTGACTTAGCCAACTCTGTCTGTCCCCTAACTTGGTCTGTCTCAACACACCTTAGTCTAGGAACTCAAGGCTGTCTTGCCCACAAAGCTGTGAGTGCTACAAGGTCACCACCAGGGCCTTTCTTGTTCACAGCTGTATCCCTTAAAAGAATACCCAGCTAGAGTATCTACCAGTGTCTCAACAAATGTTTGTTGGATGAAGAAATGATACGGTTTATCTTGGGAGATGATAAAGGAATGGAGGCAAATGTGTTTCAGGGATGCTTCTATTACATATGGATGAAAGTAAAAGATTTTATAAGTACAGTGTTTAGCTGTTAAGCTAATCAGAATCTAAACAAGAATGCAGCGGCCCTTCCAAGTACTCAAACAGAGCATCCTGAACAGCTCTGATGGCTGTTACACATGATGAAGAATTGGGGAATGAGCAGAGGTTCCAGGTACCCTGGAGACGAACACAGTCCAAATCTACTGCCACCCTCAGGCTGGAGGAACAAAAAAAAGCCACAGGATTGCTTGAGCTAGGATCAGGATTAACTAGTAGTGCTCAGACTATTGGTAGTACATCTTAGAAGAGACATGGACGTGGAAGTTGCAGGGACCTGATGCTGTAGGAGATGTTGGCTGTTATTTGCACTAGGGTACCTAAGAGACCCACTTGTTGTGGAATAATCTTTTTTATACAGTGAAGATTTGTCACTTGGATCGGTTTAATAAAAAGCTGAACAGCCAATAGCTAAGCAGGATTTTCAGGGCAGAGAGGATGCTGAGAAGAAGAAGGGCAGAGTTGCCAGCCAGGCATGGAGGAAAGCATCATGGGCCGTACAGAGTAAAGGTAATAAAGCCATGAGGCAGGAAGCAAGTTAACAGAAATGGTTAATTTAAGTTATAAGAGCTAGCTAAAAAAAAAAAAAAAAAACAAAAAAAAAACCAAAAAAAAAAAACAAAACAAAACAAACAAGTCTAAGCTATTGACTGAGCTTTCACAAAAAATAAGAAATCTCCATGTGGTTATTTGGGAGCTGGCAGGCAGGACAGAAAAACCTGCCCACACCCACTGACATGTTATTTGTTCCCCTTCCCCACGGATAACAGACCCATAGTTAAGACCAACTTAGGAGCATGAGTTCTGTGTCTCTGAGGCCCATTAAAGGGTCCTGTTGTTTCACAAAGTTTCTTCCACCCAAATCATAAAAGACAGATTTACCAACACAGCCAGAAAGAGCCCATGGGTGTGTCCCGTTATACTACTTCCTCTCCACCATCCCTATTTCCAATGATGATGCTGACAGCCAGGGATTGGAAGAGACTTTATGGTGATCAAGAAGAACACTGAAGTCAACATTCCCAGAGGAGGAAGGAGGCTAAATGTGTGTGTGTGTGTGTGTGTGTGTGTGTGTGTGTGTGTGTGTGTGT
>CABHPP010145790.1:0-15709 GCA_902168425.1 Peromyscus attwateri | reverse complement strand
TGTGTGTGTGTGTGTGTGTGTGTGTGTGTGTGTGTGTGTGTGTGTGTTTGCTCCTGTCATACCCTTAATATCCCAGCGCTGGCATAAAAACAGAGGCCCGGTGCTCCCACACAGCTCTTCTTCCTCATTTGTCCCTTGTTACTCTTGCTACTGTCTTTATCTTTACTGAAAATCCCATCTGGGTCCTACATTGTCTGAGGTTGTAATCTTTGGCTTGTGACCTTCGATCAATCTGAGGGAGCTGTGTTGCATTCTTCCTTGTGTCCAGAGTCAGTGTGTTTCACAAAACAGATACCCAGGAAGGGCAATTGAGGCCCTTCTAGCTCAGTATCTGGCATTAGTTTTTTTTTAAGTATTTTTTTAAATGTTACTTTCCTTCCTTCCTAGACTCTGAGGCCTTCCATCAATGGCAGCGCCTATGGTGTGGACTTGACAAACTCTCCGTGGCACAGCTGTGTGAAGAATCATCTAGAAACCACTGGCTCAGGCAGTCAGGTAGTGCCTATAGTTGAACAAGATTCGAGCCCGGTGGGTGGGAAGCCTTTCGACCACCCTTCCCTACCACAGTCTAGACACAGCTCCTAACTCCAGGCCATCCCTTCCTGAGCCCTGTGAACTCTTCCACTCATTTGCCTGATGCTGGCAGAATCTTCCTGAAATCCTGCCTGGCCACCCACCCCCACCCCGTGTATGTGCCCAAGGCCTCTCTCCATCCAGCTGGGCACAGTCCACATGCAATTCTGCTTTGTTCCGGGGCCCAGGATAGCACAATGTAGGCAGATCTGGGCTGTGGGTAGATGACGAAGGCCCTGGTGGTCAAAGAGGAACATGCTAGAAAGAAGACCAGAGAAAAGATACGACACACTCTCTGTCCCAGGGACAGACTAGAACTCAGGTCCCTAAACTTACCTCCCTCTCTACCCTGAATTGGTTATGCAAACACATCAGTGTTTGAGCCTCAGGGTCTCACCTGTAGAATGGGGCCCTCCCTTGCTTTATCTCTGCTTGCCTGGCATGGGGGTAAACCAGGCCACTGATGTTCAGATGTGGGAATAAATGTCCCAGTGCAGGGGGCCTGAGCAGGACACTTGCTCATTGCCCACTCTGCAGGGCCTGTGCGGGGAAAAGCAGTAGCTTCCCACCCCCACCCCCATCCCCAGCCCCCGAATGCTGTGCTTGCACATCTCCCACCCCAGCATGTGGTGCCAACGTTGCTACTGCCTGCCGGCTGCCCTGAGGAACCGCAAGGCTTTTAACCAGCGTTTCTGGAAGCCTTGTTTGGGTTCAAAACAAATGTTTGCAGCTGCGTAACCTTTAGTCTGCAAAGATTGTCAGATCCTAACTCAGAAAACAACACTGTTCCAAACTCCTGTGTCTGAGAAGGCCCGAGGTGACAGAATCCAGGAAAGGAAGAAGCTGCTAGATGAAGATGCTAAGGAGCTAGCAAGAGGAGACCGGTTAAATTTAATATTAGCCAGACGTGCCTGACTTCACGGTACAGTTTAGAAAAATAGACCACAATCATGTCATGAGCAAATTAACACGATTAAAGAAAAGCGATTGTGAGTGCTTGAAATTTCTGGCTGAGCACAAGATAACCCAGTGGCACAACTCATAGTGGTTCGGGACTGACACTGGGCTAGAGTCAGGTTCAAATCCCAGCCACATCTGAGCATGGCACTGCTGTGGGTCTATTTACCTTCCCTGAGCTGTTTCTCTCTGTTTGAGTGGAAATGATGCCCAACTCTCAAGAGCAATGAGACCATAAGATAAATAAATCAATATACAAAAGGGCTGGGGGTAGACAGAATAACAGCTCTCTAAATTATGGTGTTAATTCCTAATTCCCCCAAAGCTGGGATCATCTTACTTTACATGAAAAAGGAACTACACAGATATGGTTTCAAGACCTTGAAATTAATGATAAATTATGACTATCCAGATGAATCTATACAGTACCAAGAGTCCCTCTGAGCAAAGGCTGGAAGGTCAGAATCAGACAAGGCAAAAATCGTGATTTTGTGTTGCTGTGAGCCTTGAAGGCAGAGAAAGGACCAGGAACCACAGGATATAGGGAGACCCTTGAAGCTTGAGAAGCAAGAGAAAGGATTCTCCCCTGGAGTATGCTGAAGGAACAGTCCTACAGACTCTTTAAGTTTAGAGCTCCCATGTAAGATAATGCATGTGCCATGTTTCAAGCCAATGGTACTGCGCTAATTTGCTACACCACCCAAGAAAACCAGGCAGAGCATTTGAGCCTGCTTTGGCTAATGCCAGGTACACTTTAAGTTCTTAGAAATGGTGGCCAGTAACAGCAGCTACTGATATCTGGAAGGATGCCAATCAGTCTTCTTTTCTAAGTCATCACAAAGGGGTCGACTACTCTCCGCTCTTTCTCTATAGGTAGCCCATCCCTTGTGGGCAGCTGATAGATGGTTATAGAGAGCTCATTCTCAAAGTCACCACAATTGCCCACCAGGCCATTTCCCTAAGCCTTGTTGCTTCTGGCACCCCTTCAGATAAGTATGTACAGGTCTCAGGTGACCCCAGAGGCTTCCCTTAACCTCTGCACTTCCTGGACATTGAACCCATTTTCCTCAGTTCTTCAGATACTTTTCAAATGAGAAAGTTCTGACACCCACCAACACATCTTGACCAGGTGAAACTCTGGTAGGCATCCTCTGGATCTCTTAAGCATCTTACAAAACGGAAATCATAACTAAATTCCACAAAGGCCACGACTCCCAGTGAACCTAGAGCACTCTTCCATCAGGCGTCCCTCAATCAAACCGTCAAGGGCTTTATGATTGGAGCAGGTAAACAACATGGCCAATGGACACCATGACACCATGTGCTATAATCTCTTGTAGTGTAGCTGATGGCTCTCACCCTGACCTCACAGGGGACTCTTTAAGGCTTAGATGTCTAATGCTACAATTTCTTTGTTGCATTTCATACCATTAGATTTAGCTTAGTGCTCTAGTGTGTTCTTTGGGCCTTATCACGTCCATAAAAGTATTTTCTGCATTTTATCTAAAAATCTGTTAAGTATGAAAGAAGTCACTGATATCTATAATTCTAGTAAGGATACCAAATGTTTTTGTTTTTGTTTTTTAACAGTGGCATTAGTCAGCATATTTGAGTATGGCCATAAAGCAACTCTAAATGTTCCCACTGGGTATTCCGGTATGCAGTTAAAATTACAGCTGTTGTTTGCTGCTGTCCTGGGACATATTCTAGGACCTTTGCAAAGACAAAACCCAAAGATGCTCACATCCCTTATGTAAAGTGGCATCACCGCATACCACCTATGAATGTGCCCCTATGCGTGGTGTATCATCTCTAGATCACTTATAATACCTAATGCAATGTAAATGAATAGTCACTGTGTGGTAGTGCTTAGGGAATAATGACCAAAAATATTAATCCTTTCATGGCCAACATAGACACAATTTCCCCCAATAGCTATGATCCTTGGTATGTTCTACTCACAAGTGTGGAAGGCCCACTGTACCTCATCTTGTGCACAAATTCATCATGAGATACCCAAATAAGTATCCAGCCTTGGTATGCTTTGTGTCTGCCTAGCCTAAACAGCTCCCTGACATAATAATCTAACAAACTGTCTTTGTTTGCTTTCTAATGATGTGATAAAACACCATGACCAAAAGCAACCTGAGGAGGAAAGGGTTCCTAATCATAGTCCATCATTGAGGGAAGCCAAGGCAAGAACTCAAGCAGGACAGGAACTGGAAAACAAGAAGCGAAGGAGGAGAACTGCTTTCTGGTTTGCTCCCCACGGTTTGCTCAGCCTGATTCTCTTTATACAACCTAGGACTACTTGCCCAGGGGTGTCACTGCCTACAGTGTTCTGGAACCTCCCACATCAACCATTAATCAAGACTTAGCCACGCTGAGGCATTTTCTCAGTTGAGGTCCCCTCTTCCCAGGTGACCCTAGCTTGTGTCATCTAACAAAAAAGACTAACCAGTCCATGAGCCTACCACAAAACTGGGAACCCAGCTACTTTGTTGGAGTTTTGCTTTTGGCTTCTAGAGAGTTCTGCTCTGGTTGGTTTTGTTGTTGTTGTTGTTGTTTTGTTTGTTTTGTTTTTGTTTTGTGTTGTTGTTGTTTTCATATGTTCATGAATCGTCCTCAATACTCTGATCAGGGAATTTAATGAGGATGGATAGGAGAAACTCGCTTCTGGAGTTGCCAGCTCTTTCCCCATCTTTGAAAAGCAGAGCTGTTTGGCCATCACTAGCATTCCAGTTTCTTTCAGTCTCTGCATTCCTTAAACCTCGCCGGTGGAGGGAAGATCTATACTACATCTTCAGTAGTGAGCTCTCTCTACTCCCTGGAGGACCATTTGTCCTGCCCAAGAGGCTTGAGCTCAATTACAGCAGCTTGGTGCCGTTAGAATATCTTTACTCATCTCAAACTTCAATTTTCCCTTACCAAAGTTCTCTCTTCTTTTTCAGTCAGATTGTTCTCTTTGGCAAAGATAAGGAGGCAAAGTTCTTCTTCTCTCTCCTCCCCACCCTACAAGGCTAATAGCATTGTGTTCATCGGTCTGCTTTAAGTCTGCAAGGGCGTGGGTGTCCTTTGCCCTCCAGCACTGATTCTCGAACTCTCCTGAGGAACTTGCCAAATATATATATATATAATAATTCTCCAACTCTCTTCCCAGAGGCGGAGTCAATTGCTGTGCTCAGGGAAGAGTAGGTGTTAAAACTCATCCCGATGTGCATGGTAGCTCAGGAACAGAATTTATTTTTCATTCTCATCAAGTACCCAAATGAATGTCCTAGATCAGTGGGCAGCCATCTCCAAGGGTTTCTTCAAGTTTGATGATCTGTCAGTCTTCAACACTGAACTTCCAAGGTACCTGTGTTTGTCTACAACAACACAGAAAAGAGGGAAAGGGGAATGGAGAAGGTGAAGGTCAAATTTAAACAGGTCAGATCAGGAGATGGCACAGGTTTCTTCTACTGGTGTGCCATTGGCTAGACCTCAGTCACATGAGTACACCTAACTGTAAAGGAGGCTATAGGAAATAGCATAACATAGCTGCAAAGGATGATGGGAAATGTAGTCTAACTGCAAAGGAGGCTGGGGAGTGTAGTGTAGTACAGGAAGAGACTTATGGTGAAGAATAAGGCCAAAGTGGATGAGGGGGTTAGACTTAGGAATCTGTGTTTTCAGGATTCCCACTTGATTCTTATGCGGGTCATTCTGTGCACAGTTCTGCTCTGCCCATTCCGAACTCTGTTCAGGTTCCCAGGGCTCTTTGCAAAGTGGTCTCCATGTTCCTCTCAAATTACCGTGATTGACTTGCTGTGATCATATAAAGCACCAGCAGCGTCCCCTGCTCACACGTTCTGCTCCACCTGAATGTTGGGTGGCTCTTGTGTTCTCTGCCTTCCCTCCTTCTGTCTGCTCGGCAAATTCCTACTCTCCAAGATTCTTGGGCAAAGTCGGTCTTCCATGACTCACCTGCCCCTAGGGGGCACTAATAAAGCCTTCCTTCTCCCTGTTCTACCTGGACTGCCCCTCATTATGGTATTGATCATGCTGAGTGGCATTCATTTAGGTTTGCTATCCCATTAGACCGGGAGATCCTCAAGGGCAGTGTCCTTTTCTTAATTATCTCTGTATCCTCGGCACCTGGCACCTTGCCTGGTACATGGTAGCACTCAGGAAGAGTTTGGTCTGCAGAAATCCTTACCATCAGACAACTTTCTGCAATCACTTATCTGTTCTGTTCTTTTTTTTTTTTTAATTTTTCTGCTCATGCCAAATAAGAAAAGCTTTTCATTGTACTTACAGTTTTGCTGCCTTGATTAACCTAATTAGCAAAGGTCTATGTGACTCTGTTTATGTCCATCTTCCCCCGCTTTCCACTCTACCCAAAGGTGACCTTCCCCATGAGCCATTAGGATTGCAGCAACCGGCATGCCAACTCTGGTAATTAGATATTAAGAATTCTACTAAGACAACCTCTGCCTTCTTGAGCCAGCCTCATTGTCAAGTTTAACATTCCCCAATTTTTTCAAGATATTCAAAATCCCGAATTCCTGAGCTCCAGGAAATACATCTTCCCTTGCTTATTCTTCAGCTTGATGGACACAATGGAATCTAAGAAAACTGTTGAAATGGCCAGTTTCCAAAATGCTCTCTCTGAACTCTGACTCTCTCTCTCTTTCTCTCTCTCTCTCTCTCTCTCTCTCTCTCTCTCTCTCTCTCTCTCACACACACACACACACACACACACACACACACACACACACAATGCCACACCCTGAAGTAGCCATGTAAGACATATTTATCAACAAGGACCGAAGGCCTACAGCTAAAAGTTTCATGCATGAACTTGGAAATAAACCCTTGGAAACAAACTCAGTCCAGTCTTAAGAGTTCAGAATCCCTGGGCCAATGGGATGGCTCCGTGTGTACAGCTCATGACCTGATTTTAATCCTTGGAACCCACATGGCAGGAGAAGAGAACTGACTCTCCTTTAACTTCCAGAAATGGGCCGTAGCATGTGGACACTCACACAGGCACACGATGCAGGCACACGTATTCATGCACAAGATAAATAAGTAAAGAAAAGCATTGGGAACGCCTGCATATCATCCTGGGGGCTGGGTACCTCAACATTCTTAGATTCCATGAGGCCCATGAAAGGATGGACATGGTACAGTGTACTTCCTGGATTTCAGGAATGCTGACTTTACAACTCTAACTGATATCTAACTGCAACTTTATAAGCATTCCTAAGCCCAAACCGCCCAGCTATGTTCGGGACTCCTGGTATCGTGGAAGACGGTAAATATTTGCTATTTTAAGAATTTGGGGATGATGCCTAATACAACTGAATCTCTTACGTTCACTGTCATAGGAATTTCCACACTTTAGGCCAGACTTCATCAGTACCAGAGGTGCAACCATCAGCCATGAGCAACTGGAGTTTACCTGGGGCAACGTACAGTCCAACTTCCCTTTGGGGGTTTGAGACTTGTGTCTACAAGGAACCAGCCACACTCTCCACTTGCTGGATGGCTCAGACTCCCTGGTGATGGCAAGCTATCTGCCTTCTCTCTGTGTCAGCACTGGGAATTTTACACTCGGGGTCCATTGATTTCTACATCTTTTGATGTAAGGATTAAGAAAAACAATTTAACATTCAAAAAGAAAGAAGGAAAAAGGAGTTTTGACCAGTGTCTGATGTACAGGAAGTGCTAAATGAATGTCTGCTATTATTGGCATTTTCATCATTGGTACATCTTTATTTTATATTCTTTCACCTGAACTCACAGGTCTGCTGCCTTTGAACAACACATACACATGTACCACCACATGGCATTCTTTATTCCCAACAACAACAGTCTTGATCATAATTATGAGATTCTAGCTGCCACCATTTTGAAATCCTAAGTTCTGTTGAACTGAATTTATCCTGTGGATTGATGTACAAAGATCCCAGGTCCCAAACAATACTCAGTTTTTGAGCCTAATGTCCAAGTTGGCCTCATTCCAATCTAGTTTCAGGTTTAAATTCTAATTGTTTCTACCAAACTTTAATATCATCCAGAACTCTCAAGATAATCTTGCAATTGTCTGAAGTTATATTGACATTTTTGAGGGCTTGGATGCCAGTAAGAAGGTACTTGCTGCTGTCTAGGAAGATGCGCAACTGTCTGCAAGAAATGCATCTCATTTGCCCCTTTCCTTGAATCTGCAACAACACAACTTATAAAGGATCAGGGTCTATTAATAAAAACCCTCTGGTAAATATTGTTCAAAGCTTCTAGAGTCATGAAGTGCATGAACATAGATAGGGCTGTGGTAGTATGACACCTTTTTTCCCCAGAATGCTAGGGCTGAAACCTTTTTATCTCAAGAATACTCCATTCTCCCAGTGACAATAGTATCATGTTTAAGCAGTTTCCACTCAGAGCATTTTATGCTATGATAAAAAAAAAAATGCACCTTCCTTTGTATAATCAGATGATGTGGTACCGCTGCCCTGTTTCCCCCTACAGCCTAATTGCGGTGCTTTTTATAGTTTGGCTTGAGGCTTCTCCCCCATCTCTTTCTCTTAGGCATCATGTCCTCTGCTTCACTCTTGAAGACCTCCTTTCACTGTGTATTTTAACCTATGAGTTGCTTCGGACTTCTCAGAAGTCAGTAAGTGATAAGTCTTAAATAAATAAAAATAATGTGTTTCTGAGCAGCTGTACGCGAGTGGAATTTTCAGTAAAACAGCCACCGATTAAGCATCCAAGAGAAAAGCTCCCTTAGGACAGGAAGCCCATGCATCCTCTGGGAACGCAAGCTGGCGAACTCTTCAGCTTCATCATTTAGAATTCGCATCTCATGTTTTCTTACCGCAAGGTACTCTTGGACCAGATGGTGGCCTGGATCACAGACTTGGGGCTCTTTTCAGATACTTGGTAAGATGCAGTGGACACTCAGTGGCCTTTATTGAAGCTAAATAAGTCATCTCTTTCCTTACCTCTGTCACCCTCGCTTCAAGAGTGGATGGAGCCTCTGCACAGTGTTGTTGACGTTCACCTTTCCACGGGCCGTGGGCTCAGGAATTCCTCCTCCCGGGTTCCTGTGTACCAGAAGTGCATGGCGCAGCTTCAGAAATGGAGAAGGAGATGAAGAGGAAGTGAAAATTTACATATTCCAAAGTCTCCCCAAAGCAGCTGAAACCATTAGATGTTTGGCACTGCCAACTCAGATGTATCTCAAAACTCCGTTGACTGTTAGGCATCTCATTCTCAGGCTTCCCATTTGTGGAGAAAATAAAGGATGCACTCCCTGGAGGAAGGACTGCCTGTGACTAGTATATATGCCACGGGATATCTCTGCTCTGGGAGCGCAGACAACAGAAACTCCTTAGACAAAGTCTTGGCCGGGGCTCTGTTCGTTAAATGGCTGATAGAAATGAGATTTGCTGCCTAAAGCTCCATACTAAGATCCCCATGCCTCTGCCTCTTATTCCCCCAAAGCACATAGAGACCGTGGCATATAATCAGACAGCCTGAATCCTAGTGAAGACCAGGGAACACGGCACTAAAGCCCTGGTTCTCAACCTGTGGGTCATGACCCTTCCAGAGGGGTCGCACATCAGAGATTAACGTTATAATTCACAACAGTAGCAATGAAAATAATTTTATGGTTGTGGGGGGAGGGGGGTTTCCCACAGCATGAGGAGCTGTATTAAAGGGTCTCACCATTAGGAAGGTTGAGAACCGCCGCTTTATTTATTGAATAAAGGGGGCAAAAAGACGACAAGAGCCGGAAGATGGGAAAGAGTGGCGTGAACTTGGTCTCCTGACATCACGGCATAACCATTGCATTGATAATTCCCAGCCGCTGTGGTTACCCGCACAAGACCCACACAAGATGGGGCCCGTCAACGCTCCCGAATGGGTCGGGGAAAGGCTCACGAGGCCCTACACCGCCCAGAATTGGCAATGAATGGTTATAGGGGGCTGGGTGAGTCATTTTCTTCGACGCGGTCGCTGCTGCTTAGTTAGCCACGCTCCAGTAAACAACCTCCCACCCATGCTCCTGCAAACAACCCTAATTAAACCCAGCGGGTCACTAAAGTCAAAACAAACAAACAAACAAACAAACAAACGACATGGGGGGGGGAGAAGGAAGACTTGGAAAGAAGGAGTGGGAAAGGGGAAAGAAAGGTAAAAATGACCGAATTATACTATACGCATGTATTAAATTGTCAAAGAGTAATAAATAAATGGATAAATAGAACAAGAACAATCTGGGTCCCTGTTCTATATAAGAGGCCACTGTTCCGCCTCTGGTCTAATTCTGGGCTTCAGAATGACCATCATGACATGATCCCAGCCTTCAGCCCTGCCAAAAACCCAGAGGGAGTTGACAAACAGTGACATCAATGGACTCCGGAACACAGCAGGGGTCAGGCAAGCTCATTGCCTCTTTATTCTTAAAAACAGCTCAGAAATGTCAGGAGCCATCGGGGGCTCAATCCTCTCTCAAAAGACTCCTGAATTTTATCCGTACTGAACAGGCTTCAGTGAGTCAAAGAATCCTCCAAAATGCAATTAAATTCCCCTTCCCAGATCCTCCCCATCATTTGGGTTTTATTTTTATACTCTCTCATAAACACTGGCCTCTTCTTAAACATTGAAAAGTAAAGTTGAAGCTTGATCATTATAAATAATTCATTAACCAATAACTATGTTCTGGGCAGCGTCCCTCCACCACCACCACGCCCTCCCCCGCGTGGATGCATCACGGCATCAATGGGGAGAGAAGCTGATCCCAGGAACGCACAGACTACGTCTCCTGCCAGTCTGGGAGTCAGAGTCACCCAGGAAAATTGTTAGGGGCTCTATTTCATTAGCGCCCCTGCCACCTGCAAACAAGTGGTACTAAAAAAAGGTGCTGAATTCTTGTCATTAAGAACCCCCCCCCCAAAAAAAAGGCAGCATCAGCGCCATTCTGAGCCTTAGAATATAATATTTCACTGATTTCGGCAACAGAGGAATTATACTTTCATTTTCACCCCTCCCCCAATAGCTTTTAGCAATGCGTTATGCTTCAGAAACTGTCTTCAGAATGAGTTCCTTAATCCAATACTCCAACTACCCCAGATCTACTAGAACTTGCCCATTCCAAGAAACCATCCTGACCAGCCTTGCTCTTGGGGATAGCTGTGACCCCTCTTCCCATCTGGAGACCCTCCCCCATATCCGAACAGTAAGTGATATTTCTTGCTGATGCTGTTGTTATTTTAATCCTTGTCAAGAACAATTCAAAAATGTTACTTAGTTGCCTTAATCCCTTTGCCCGGAATAAGCGGGGTGAAATGATGACAATCAGCCATCATATGCAGTTAAATAGTCCCCAGCTTACATGTTTGGCCCGTGACCCATCACAGAGGAAGGTGGCCCCAGGAACACTTCAGCAACTGGGACTTACCTCCTGTCTCCGTCAATGGTGTGGGGTTGGATTGCAGGACACACAGTAGGTGCTACGCAGATTTTTATAGACTGGTTTAGCCGCTGGAAGAACAGTTGGTTGGGTTGGATTTATTCATGCTTTTGGTGCCAAGTAGGGGTGGTTTTAGTGGAGCACTATATTAGAAAAACAGGTTTGCCATAGAAGCACAAGCTCAGCCAGCAGAGAGCCTGGCAGCTGCTCTGTTTATATCCGCTGTACTGCTGGAGACAGATGTCCTGTCAAACCTGAGGGTTCTGACGAGGCTTCCACTCTTCCAAGGAACCCATGCATTCACTAATCAAAGAGGCGCTTGCCCCTCGTCTACATGAGCGCTCTGTAGTGTAAAACTGTTTCTAGTTCTGGGTTCAGAACTGACTACGAGTAAAGGCATAAATCAGCATCCACCGTGTCCACCGCAAGGGGAAGATGCTGGGCTACCCGCAAAAGACATTGCGTTGGTGTGTTCAGTGGGGTGAAAAAAACAAAAACCGTGGCTTTGGAAGTAGGCACACAGAAATTCCATTTCTGTTACCTGCTCGCTGGGTGACTGCAGGAGCTCATCTCACCCTCCCTGGACTTAGGTAGTCGATAATATCAATTCCACAGGTAGCTGTGATGACTGACAAGGTATCATTAATACAAGACACTGGTATGGTGCTCGGCATGCAGTAGCCACCGAGTAAGTGATTATGCTGCTGAGGTTGTTGCTATAGACACAAATAAAGGAAGAAGTCCATCCTGGCACAGAAGATATATGTGACTCCCTGGCCATCCTGATGGTGGCTTCCTACAGATAAGAGCAGGGACTTTCCAGCACAAAGCCCTTGTCTGCTTGGCTGCAGAAAGAATGCCACACGCTCTGAGGAGGAAATAATGTTCTGGAGTGTTCCAATGCACTTCCCGGTGTATTATGAGCCCATTCTTTCCTAACCCACCCACTTGGTGAATGCCTATGAATCCTGATCCTAGAAGCCAACTTGTGACTCAGCACAGGAAAAGGGCTGGCTATGGGAATGCACCCCACAATGGAGAAATCCTCAGCTATGGCCAGAAAGGTCCCTGTGCACAACCAACAATTCCCAAGTACCCATGCAGAGAGATCCATGCCAAATGTGGAGCTCGTCCCAGGGCACACAAAACAAGGGAGTGAACAACCCGGAAGAGATCAAGACATAAGTGAGAGCTATGAAAGCAGGTGAGAGATCCCTCACACATGGACCCAAGGCCCTGGGTGCAGTGGGAATGGAGGAATGAACTACCACGATCCAGATGAAATGGAGCTCATGAGTAGTCCTAGTCTACTGTCTATTGATGTGATAAAGACCACAGCCAAAAGCATCTCGGGGAGGAAAGGGTTTATTCCATCTTACAGTCAATCAGGAAGGGGAGTCAGAGCAAGAACTCAAGGCGGGAACCTAGAGGGAGAAACTAAAAAGACCATGTAGGAATGCTGCTTACTGGCTTGCTCTCTGTGGCTTGTTCAGACTGCTTTCTTATAGAACCCAGGACCACCTGCCCAAGGATAGCATCACCCACAATGGGCTGGGCCCAGGCACATTAATTATTAATCAAGAACGTGCACCACAGATTTGCCTACCGGCCCATCTCATGGACGCATTTTCTCAGTTAAGGGTCCTTCTTCCCAAATGACTCTGGCTTGTGTCAAGTTGGAAAAAAAAAAAAAAAGCACAATTGATCTCTTGTCAATCTGAAACACAAACACATCACTATTAAACCAATAACCTTTTCTTTGATTTATCCTAAGATCTCCTACTAATATCATAATGTAAAACTCAGTATAACCATTTTTTTTACTTTTCAATATTTTAAAAGTCCAAGTTATCTTTTGACATCCACAGCCTCTCAAGTGTGGATAAATAAATAAACAAACAAACAGCTTTAAGTACTTTTTTACTCCAAGAAGGAAGACCAGGGCACAGTAACAATTAAAGCAAACTCCAACACTGTAAATAACACAGTGTCCGACATCTTAAACTCACAAACCTTCTGGGCTCCAAACGACTTGGGTAGACCCACCTCTCCAGCTCTGCCACCCACAGCAACACGTAGCTTTTCTCCTAGGCTTTAAGCCAGTCTGCTCCACACGTGCCACTGTCCTTGGTGGTTGACCCGTGGTTCTGGCATCTCGCGTATCCTGTATGGGTCTCCACTGTAAGTGAGGCTGCACATTGCCCAATAGCCTCTCCTCAACTCTCTAGGGTCTCTGACCCTGCCACATGTGACAAGCCACAGACTTTGCTACTGGTCAAGTAGGTGGAAGTATTTTCTCACTCCAGGTTCCTTCTTACCACATGTCTAGCTTGTGTCAAGTCAACAACAACAAAACAAAAAAGAACTAAACCAGCACAAGGGCAGACCTTTGTACACACAGCGAGCGTCCCAGCAAATAGCTCATAGCTAGACATAATTCCACAAAAGAAAATGTGCTCTCTCAAGATCTGATTTGCATTCGGGCTCAGATGAAAAGAGGGAAGGGTGAGAGGAGTGGGGGACACACCCTCTGTGATTCTAATCCGTACAGCTCACCCCCCCCCACACACACACACATTTTGACCCCCTTGTGAGCAGTTATCCAGCTTCAAATCTGGAGATTTTGCAACACTCCAGACCCCCCACCCTCGGCATCACTCAGGTCTGCCTCTCTTCTGTGATATTGCTGAGCATTATAATAATGCTCATGATAATGCTCAGCAAGGCAACTGGGAGAATTCTTCTAGTCTCACCGAAAGAGAGCCCAGGAAGGATTCCTGGAGTGGACTGTTTTCTTCATTCACTTGAGGATCGTTCAAAACGATTGGTCAGAAACTACACAGGTCCAAAAATGCCAGATTTTAACCTATTCCAGACCCTACAAACCTTGGCCACATTCAGTAACGCCCACAGCTGCTATACAGGAAAGTGCTCAGAACGCAGCCGGTGGAGTCCTGTATCGCTCACGACTGGTGTGCACGCACAGATCATCTCAGAGGATGGCTTTTCCACAGAACTGGCATATCCGTGGGCTTCCTTCTCCTTGGCTTTGCATTGAGTTGCCTGGGATATTGTCTATGCATCTGTTTTAAATCCCAAGTGACCCAGACTCTCTTCCCTACTATCTACACTCTTCCAGCCCCTCATTCACCATCCCACCAACTTGCTTAGTATTCAAACCAGACCGATCATTCACCTTCAGGTGTAGTTTGAGGACCTCTAACACCTGTTTTCCCCTCAGCTCCCCCCATGTCTCCCTTTGAAGATCCTCTGTCACTGCCTTACTGTCACACTAGCTGTCCTGGATGTCCTGTCACAGGGGTAGATGGCTCTGGGATGCAGTCATTCTGCAACCCCCCCCCCAACACACACACACCTCAGCCTTTCATACCTTCATACACCAAAACTTCCTCTGATATTTATGCCAGGAAATGCAGCTACTCTAACACCAACAGGCCATCTCCCTGGTGTCCCCCTTCTTTGCTGACAGTTCTCCTGCTACCCTCAGTAGATGATTATTATCTATTATTTATCAGCCACGACACTCTACTGTGCTTCCTACAAGATATTAAAGAATACACAACCCCTGCACTGAGCTTACAGCCAAGACAGCAGAGCTGTGGATCTGACATCATAGGAGGCCGCTGAGAGGAAGGACCACAGGCAAGCCCTCGGTCTTCCCCGGCAGACAGGAGTGGACCCTGGCAAAGCCTCCACAGGCCTAAGAACCAGCAATGCCCCTCCCCTATTACAGGCACCCACCCCCAGTTTCTAACCAGACCTTAGGCCTCAGAGCATTTTCCCGGAAGCGGGGGAGAGAGGGGTGTTATGGATGGAGAGAAATGAAGGGGTGAACATGAACCACTGACCATAACCTTCAGACCGGCCTGGAGGGTGGATGGGGAGTCACAGGCTTTTCCTCTGAATCTCAAAACAGGTGAGGGGGGCCAGGGGGTGGCTGGGAATAAGAAACAGACCTGCAGAGTTAGCAAGCCAAGGAAGATAGGCACAAAAAAGAAAGTGTTCTGGCGAGATGAAAAAGCCCACACCGGGTAGCCACAGGTCTCCAGCCAAAGTTTCCTCTTAGTGTTGCAGTTAGGGTCTGCGTACACAGCCTGCAGAGGGAGAGGGGAAGGCTCAGTCACTGTGGACCTTGGGAGGGCTGGCTGGCTGGGTGCTGCTGCATCTGGAGTGTCAGAGTAGTCAGACAGGCCTGTGTGGTCTGAACAACCCAGGGAGGTCTGTGAAAACAGCAAAGTTCTCATAGGTTCAGGAGTCAGGGCAGATGCAAGGAGACAGGATTGGCGTGGCTCGCGGTGGTCCTTCGGAGATGTGGACATTTCCTGCTCCTTCCCGTGGCCGGAGTGTCATAGGGAGGGCGGAAGCGGAAAGACGATTGGACTTCTCTTTCACAAACTTTCCACCAGTTTCCTCAGGTGTTGAGAGCAGGAGGGAAGCTCCCTTTAGTCCGGATCCTTCAACCCTGGGCTCTCAGTACCCGGAGGCCATGGCCCAGCAGCCCGGCCACGCGCCGTGAGTCTGCCGGGCGCGGCCACGGAGCCGGGCGAGCCGGGAGTCATCGCAGGGGGCGGGGGCGGCGGACCGACGATGGACACACCCGCTGGCACTGAGCCCGGGGCCCGGCGCGCTGCTGCCGGGGATCCCTGGGGCCCCGGGAGCCGAGCGCTGAGCCGGGCCGGGGGCGCCCCGCCTCCC
>CABHPP010145789.1:0-43799 GCA_902168425.1 Peromyscus attwateri | reverse complement strand
TTCTAGAAAGCGACATGTGCCCATCGGCTCTTCCCCACCATGTTTGGGGTCCTTGGTGCTCTCCCATGTGTGCTTATTCATTCATCTCTTCCATCACCTTGACCATTTAGACTCAGACACATGCCTTGATAAGCATCTCCCAATTTCTTCCTTCCTGCTCCCTCAGGCACTCCCAGCTGGTTCAGCCTTCTCACTCTCTACTGACTCCAGCTGCTTTGCTCTGGCTCAGGGCTCATCCTTTGGCCATGGGCTCCCCACTCTCTGACACCAGGCACTTTTCTGTTACCTTCATATTACTTCAAACAAGTCCTCAGACTGTGATGGAAGCCCATAAAAAACAACTATGAATTTTGGGATCAAACTGGGATTTGAATCTCACTCACTTACCGAGTGGATGCTATTGGTGTCCTCTATTTCTGTGAGAGTAATGTCACTCATCTCATAAAATTTGAGTATTAAGCAAGATAATAAAGTTACCTATATATAGTTACACTATATATAGTGTTATATTTTATTTTATTCCAATAACAAAATACCTTATACAAGCAACTTAAGAAAAAGAGTTTTATTTGGCTCGATGCTTGGGAGTGGTCTGTCATAGTAGGGAAGGCAGCTGGTTATACTGCATCCACGGTCAGGAAGCAAGGGTAACGGATGCTGGTACTCAGCTCAGTTCCTCCTTTTGCTCAGTCCAAGACCCTAGTCCACAGGATGCTGCTGCCCACGTTTACTGTGTGTCTTTCCCCTGAGCTAACACCAACAGACATGCTTGGAGATTTGTCTTCTACATCATTCTAGATCCTGTCAAGTTGACAAGTGATATCAACCATCACATACCTGATGCACTAAAAAGGAAAACTATATAGATATAAGTTTTTATAAACCAATAGATAGTTTTAGAGAAACTGAGTAATTTTCAGGATCACAGCCTACAAAGCAAAGTGGGCTTTCCACACATTCCAGAGGGCAAGAACAGCACTAAGCTTTTAATTCATCTATATTAATTAATGAAAATTAATTAATGGCCACAAACCACTCTGGAATCACTCAGTTCTTTCAGAGCCAAGAGAAGAAAGACACTGACTACATGTTATGTATCTGGGGTAAGCGTAAGGCAAGGCACGGCGAGCTGCAGGGGACTCCAGGAAAGCCAAGGCTGGAGAACACGGGGAGGAGGATGTGGTACCAAGGTCCCTACCTTCATGGTCAACACGAGGAGAAGGTGGGGGTGGGGCTGGTGTTCATGGTGCTGGGTAGATGTCATCCCTGTGTTTCCATGGAAATGCACTCTTAATGAAGGTCTCTTAAAGTGGGGTAGCTAAGAGAATGTCTTTGGTGATGCCAAACCCCATTTTAAGATATTGGCAACTATTACTTTCAAGCCGTAAATCTTGGGTTTGGGAATTAGAAATTACTCTATTTCTCTAAAACTGCTTCTTGGTTTATAAAAACTTCATCTGTATAGTTTTTTTTTTAATGCATCTGAGAGCATGCCTGGCAGTGGCAAGGCTCTGGGTTCAGTCCCCAGCACTGGGATAAAAAGGAGAAAATCGAGTCATAAATCTCATCCCTTAGGACATTGCTTTGAAAAACCCCACATGACAATGGTGAACCTTAGTCCCGGACTGAGGTGGTGGCGGAGGCATCTGGTGACTTGAGAGGGCTAGTACCTCACACAGAGCTGGTGGGATGGAGGAATGGCAGAGGGCCCAGCTGCACACTTCTAGAAAGAAGGTAGAGAAGGAAGGGGATGCACACCTGTCCAGGACACACACCTGTCACCTTGCTGCTTGAGGCCGAGTGTCCCGCTGTTTGACTCTGGGAGTGATGTGACTTTAGTCTAATGACCTTCAGGTCACATGGGGCTTGGAGCTGTGCTTCCCCTTTGCTTCAAATCCCCTGGATCTGTGGTTTAAGGTGGCTTCTCCTCCACTCTCCCACGCAAAACACCAAGACGTTTATGTGGGAGTTTTCCCTTCCTGGAGGCCATGCTGAACACCAGTAGTAGAAACTGACTCTGCTTTTCAGCAGATGGCTGTCAGAACCAGGCAGGTGGTTCTTGGGTTGTCCTTCAGGCCCATATTGTCTCTGAAACAGTCAGGCTTAAGGAATGAAAAATTCCTTTCTCCAGAGGGCCCTCTTGGCATTATTATTATTATTATTATTATTATTATTATTATTGTAGCTCACTACAGTCCAGTTGGCATATCTACAAGAGAGGGGCCTTTCCCTTCCAGACTGCTCAGCAGCGAGAGGTCTCAGACATGCATATCTAATATCTCAAGTGTTTTTCTTCTCTACTCACTCCTCACTACAGTGTTTGGGAAGTCTGTTGTTGTGTGTGGTTGGGCACACCTCTGTCGTCTGACAATAACGTGAGGTCGGTCAGAGCCGACCTGAAGCAGTGTGTTTGGGAGCAGCTTCTGTTGCTGTGCTGCTGTGGGGAGGGTGGATGGCAGGTACACTCTGGAGACTCCAACAGCCTCATCCAGGGCCAAGGACACAGATACAAGAAAACTGCCTCTATTAGCAGGCATCTCCCACAAGGGTTTGGAGGGAGATGAGAAAGTAAACCGGCTTTTCTTACGTACTATTGTTAATTTCTTTTCTGATGATATTTGCCTCTTAAAACAAAACAAAACAAAACAAAAAACCAGGGTCTCATGGAGTCCATAGTGACCTTGAACTTACTACATTTGAATATGGCCCAGAATTCTCAATCCTCACGCTTCAACTTTCTAAGTGCTGGGATTACATAATAAGCTATGATATATAGCTCTTTGCTCTAATTATAGAATGAGGTAGAAATACAGTTAGCTGACATTAACTGTATTCTCCATGTGTGCTGGGCGTGAGGCTATTAGGGATTTTTTTTAAAGCGTATGTGGTGGGGGGGCATACGTGTGTGTATGTGTATGTGTGTGTGTGTGTGTGTGTGTGTGTGTGTGTGTGTGTGTATGAATGTAGAGGCCTGGGGTTGACATCTGAAGTATCTCTTGATTGCTTTCCAGTTTGTATATTGAGGCAGGTGTTCCTACTGAGCCCAGAGCTCACTGATCCAGGTGAGTCTAGCCAGCTTGATACAGAGGCCCAGTCCCCACCCTCTAAACACTGGAGTTATAGGTGGGTCGCCATGCCACCCAGCATTCATCTGGCCTCTGGGAACCCGAACTCTGGAACTCATGCGTGCATGGTAAGCCCTGTCTGCTTAGTCATCTCCTCATTCTCTGAACATGAGTTTTAAAGACTGAGTTATCTTCTTCCCATTTCCCACACATGGCACAGCTTGATTTGTGGCAAGGGAGTGCTATCCGTATGTTACAGATGAGCGACCTGAGGCTGAGCGAGGCTCAGTCATGTTTTCTGTGAGGCCTGGTAGGATCCTCGGCCTGCATGTTGAGCCATCTCCCTTGCCCAAACTCTATTCTCTCCTAGCTGATTTAGGGAGTGAATTTCTCCGTGAAGTTTTGGATAAATTTGGATGACTTTGGTATGAAATAAGCAGAAACGGATTCTAAACCTTGGCTGCTACCACACTGCCTTACAGGTCGCTTGGCCCCAGTGGGGACCTGCAGGTTGTCTTTTCCCACAGCAGGAGGGGCTGGCTCTCTGAGCTGAGTGTGGTGCTCATTGTCTGGGGTATGGATTCTGGAGCAATGGCCTTCGGAGCTTGTTTATGTCAGCTGACTGATTTGTACATGGAATAACATGTAATAGTAAAGGAACAGAAATTCGGCAATACCAACTTATTTAGTCTTATAATACATTTGAAGAAAAAGTAGAATAGTAGTCACATAACAATACAAGTAAATGTAAGGTCTGTACTGGTCTAGCCAATGGTGGCTTCCTGGGCATTCAGCCATGCTGCGACATGGGCCCCCAGGCAGGACCCTGTTTTTGGCCTACCCTCGCACTCTTACGAAGTGCTGGACTTTTTGAACAAGGCCCTATGGTTTCATTTGCTGTGGGATCACGTGGATCACCCTTTACTGCGTAGACACACTCCAGTCTGGGGAGCCCATCTGGGCATGCTGGGAGGGCCAGCTATCCTCATCCCATGTGACCCCCATGGCAAGGGTCATCCCACATGTGCTGGACCTAGGGAGAACTCCACAGAGGCATGCTGACTGTCCTGCTAAGTTGGAGGCTTACTCTCTCCTTCTCACATGCCTTCCTGAAGTCAAATTCTTTCCCTAGCCCAGAGCAGTCACCAAACACCAGGCTCGTGTGCCTGGGTGCACCTGTGTGTGTTCACAGGCACCAATAGGTTTACAGCATTTTATCTCAGCCCTGCCTCCTTCCTCCTTTTCTCTTGGAGGTATGTTTGTAGGGGAGCTTCAGTTGCTGTTACAAGAGTTCATCTCTAGTGCGTTATTTCAGCCCTAGTAGGCTCTTGCACAGAGGGTTTCTTTTGGTTGAACAGCTGTATACCCGAGGGTGAGTGATTGGCTCAGTCTCAGAAGAACTGGCCTTGGACTGTGACTATTCCTAGGCACTTTGAGTGGTCTGGTCTCAGGGCCAACTTCTTCAGCATGAGCAAGCATATGGCTGAGAGCTTACAAAAAACTTTGTTCTAATTGCTTTCAATCCTTGAAATAAAATGGATATAGTTCATATATTCAATGCCCACCATGCCATAGTCACATTCATTCATATTCAGCACACGTGTGCTCACTCGTGTGCACACACATTTTTTTTTTTTTATAATTGCAGAAGAGCAAATTAGTAAAGATGGCCTGAGCTCCCAGAAGTCAGTGTGGTCCGTATGTGTAACATTACCCATGGTATAAGGCACCTCATAACTTCTGCCTCAGACTCACTAGCACAGAGCTAAGCTCACCAGTGTTGAAGGCTTGGTAAGATGAGGTGGGAAAAGGGTCCTGTGACTCCCACCCCAAAGCAACCCCGTGAAGATACTGCCTGTGCCGCTGCAGTCTCCTCACAGGTGCCCGCCCGCAGTGCGCAGCGTGGCCTGCACGAGGCAGGCTGGGGTTGTGTTGGTTAGTATTGGTGGTTAGCTTTTTCAGATCTAGTGTCCCTAGGGGATAATCCTTATGACCAGGACTGTGAAGAAGCTTCTAGATTAGGAGAGATAGCACCATTCAGGGACTTCGGTCCCAGACCACACAAAAACTAGACTGTGAGCTTGGTGAGAGCATTCACGTTCCGCACTGACTGACCGTGGATGGCAGAGTGACCAGTCAGCTCATACTCCCCGAGCCAGGATAGGCTCTGCTCTCCAGCTCTGAGCCCTGCTAAACCTTTCCCTTCCTTAAGTCTTTTTGAACCACACCAGCCTGTGGGTGAAGCGCAGAGCAAGCACTTCTCTGCTAAGGAACCAAAGATCTCCCAAGAATCTTGGCTGGAGTGTGTGCAAGCTCCATGCTTCATCTTTGCACATATTTTTTTTTCCAGGAAATTTCTTTTTAACCTCTGGGATATTGAAATGAGAAGAAGGAGCTGGGTGGAGAAGGTTTTCCATGCCTCATGGGTAAATCCCTTGGCTGTCCTGCACCCCAAAGTGGCAGATGCTTTAGGATAGATATTCACTAGTAAGACAGAAAACATGTCTGAGGTTCAGTGAACAGAGCCAGCAATGCACTGGGCACAAGACAATCTTGTGTCTGTTGGAATTTCTGGCCGCTCCCCCATGCACATGCGCAGTTCAGTAGCCAAGTAAGGGGGTCTTACTCCTACGTAATCCGTGTGGGGCGTGATCACACAATCTATGTGCATGCATGGAGTAGCTCCAGAAGCCCACATGCACATGTGCAGGGGAATCCTTAAAAAGCCAATCACAGACTCCTCCCCGTCTTCTGCTCTCTCCTCCTCCCCATCTCTCCCTCCTCCTCACGTGTCTTTCCAACAGGCCTGACCACATTCTGTCCTGTCTCTCCTTCCTCCTAATAAAACTCTGATAGTGAGTTTTGTCGTGCCTTGTGACTTTTCCCCGCAGAGTAAAAGCGCCGCATTAAAACCAACAGTGTCCCAAAGGGAGCCCTGGATGAGTACCAAGCTATGGTTGAAGGTCCAGTGTCAGCACATCTAGCTGTGGGTAGGACAGGACAGTCCCTGCATTAAGAGCTTCTGGGCAGACTCCCCATTGCCATCACTGCAGATTTCTGAGGGAGGCGCTGGTGCACCCATTTACAGAGGAAACAGGAACTTAGGTATGCGAAACTAATTGTTCAGTGGATGACCCTCAAGTCGCCTGGGGCAGGTCCACTTCTTTGAGAAACAGCCTGTATTTGTACTCAGACTGCCTGGTACCCTGCAAGGTTGTCTCTGTCTGGGATACATTCATGGCACATTGCCAGGCAGTGTCTTAAGCAGGATGCCAGAGAGAAGGCAGGCAGGCCCTGACACTCACTGACCCTTTTCTTTGTTATTTATTTATTTATTTATTTATTTATTTATTTATTTATTTATTTATTTATTTATTTATTTATTTTTGAGACAGGGTTTCTCTGTGTAGCTTTGGCACCTTTCCTGGAACTCACTCTGTAGCCCAGGCTGGCCTCGAACTCACAGAGATCCGCCTGCCTCTGACTCCTGAGTGCTGGGATTAAAGGTGTGCACCACCACCGCCCGGCAACCCTTCTCTTTGTGGCGCCCACTGGTTGCTTGTGTCCCTTAGAATAACCAAGGTCAAGCAGTGCTGTCGAGGACAAAGCTCTCAGGGAGCCAGTGTAAGCTGAAGCAGCCTGGAGAATCCTCAGGGGGTCTCTGGAAGGGCCTAATGAGGAAAGAGAAGCAGAAGCCCTCTGCGAGTGAGAAGTACCTGTCGGGTCAGTCACTTCCGCCCAGCCCCTCGCCTCTCCAGCCCTCTTCCACCTCTACTCTCGAGCCTGGGTTTTGTTGTCCTGATTCATGGAAAAGCAAGTTTGGGGTTGCATGTCATCAAGGGACAATAAAGGAAGACAGACTTCTGGCCTCTCTGCCTGCTCCCCTCTTCTTGCTCCCTTTCTTCCTCTTTCCCTCCCTTTCTCTCTCCTTCTCTGTGTTTCACTCTCTCTTGCCTTTCTTTCCTTCCAGAAAATACTCACTGAGCTGGCACTGTCCACACCACGGCATTCCATGGCACTGTTCCAGGGTGCCGTGAATGAAACAGATTAGGAAGTGTCTCTCAAATAGCCAGGCAAGAAGATCAGAAGTTCCCAACACATCCTCCCATCTGACCATCCCCACCCCATACACATCAATGCTTATATTAGTTCATCATGCTATACCAGAAAGACATGCGAACATTGCCTCTCAGTAAATAAGCAGGAAGCAGCCAGCCCCTCCCGTGAGGCTGGGAGGCTGGTGTGGGGTAAGCAGGAAGCAGCCCCACTCACTTAGCCTCTTACTAATATACAGAAGTCTGAAACACTGACATGATATTGTTTTCTCACTAAGAACAGACTCCGTGTGTACACATAAGAGGGGAATATAAGGAGCAAAGGAAGATGATGAAAAGAGAAAATCACTAATAGATTTTTTCCAGAAGGGCTCTCTGAGCTTATCAAACTAGGCTCTGGGGTCTCCTAAGGTTGGAGCCAGAATAGGGGTAAAAGATCATTAAGATCCTTTCATCCACAAAGGGGCCCTCGGGAGAGGGGAGAATGAATTACTGTCCCTGTAGGGGAGCTGCCAGATGCAAGGAGGGTGTCTTTGAAACAAATCTTTTGTGATTTAAAATGAGCCTAATCTCCTGCCTGCTACTCATAGCAGAACTATTTGTTTTAATGTAAAAATTATCCCTGTAAGACCACATATGCATGATTCCATCTGTATGAAATGTTCAAAACGGAGAAATCTACAGAGGCAGAAAGTAGGTTCGCGGTTGCTGTGGCTGGGAGGCTGGAAGGCACGGGGAGTGGCTGAGGAGTAGCAGCTCTGATCTAGAACGAATGGTGGTGTGGTGGTGACGGTCACAGAACTGGGGGGGGGTACTCAAAACCATTTGATTGCCTGTTTTAAATTATGGCTCATATGGGATGTGAATTGGAACTCATAAAACTGTTTTGAAAAATGAAGAGCTGTTACCTACCTCCTAACTCCCGAGTAAACCTGGCATTCTGGGAAGATGAGTCACTTGCAGTTTGTCACCACTTTGGGAGCTGGGGTTAGATGTGCTCATCAGAGAAGCCAGGTTCCTCCCCAACTCCATCAATTTAGAGTTTCATAGAAGCCTGAGGAAGTGGTGTGACTTGGCCACCCAGGCTGGAGAGGACAGCTGGGTCTCTAAACTCTAGTCCAGAGCTCTGGATGCAGTCGGTACTGGCCTTGCTCTTGCCTTGTGCTTTCCTGAATCAGACATAGCAAGTCACTGCAGCCACACTTGTCCCCTGGCAGGTGCCATTAGCCCTCTTTTTAGGGCTTTCTCTAGTGTTCCACATCCCAGGTGCCCCAGGTTCTACCTGCACATCCTCATACCTACTATCCACCCGTAGGACTGGAGTGTGTGGCAGAAGCAGATTGTCACACCCTTCCCTGACTGGACCTCCCCCAAGCCAAAGGCCAGCTGTGCAATAGAGAAGCTGTGGAGTGAGATCTGCTGTCAGCTTCATCACGGAAGAACCTGTGGTATCTGGATGGACTCTCAGCCAGGGTGCTCTCATCCCACCCTGCCGGTGTTGGGCGAGCTGTGAAAGTGAATGGCTAGAAGCAGATGGGAGGGTGCCAGGGACACGATAGATGTGTCTAGAGACTGGAAGCTCCCTGTTGGGCATGTTCTCTCAGGGCCCCAGCTATAGGCAATCAATGGGGACTAAAGGAGGGAGAATCAGTTTTTTTTCCAGGGATAAGCCCATGATAGACTGTCCAATCCCAAGTGGTCAGCCCTAGAAACATGCACATTTGAGAAATACTAAATGGACTTAGTAGGGTATGTGTGTGTGTTTATGTTTAAAATAATTATAGACGAAGAGATCATGAACTTGAGAGGGGACACAGGAGTTGGAGAAGGGAAGAGAGAAGAGTAGAAACAATATAAACACAGTATTCATGTATGAAATTCTCAAAAAAAAATAGAAATTTAAATTAAAAAATCTACACTATCCCTTTCCCCCCACAACACCCACCCTATGAATCTAAGGTAAACTGAACTTGTGAAGGGGGCACATCTTTGAAGATGAACTACCTGGGTCTCCATCTCCTAAAACTTCTGGCCACCTTTGAGAATTCTGGAATTTCTATTCAAACCACTGAGTTAGACTGTGATTTCCTAAGTGGGAAATGAAACAATAATAGTAACGAGGGCAATATCTTATCAAAGTTTCAAGATAGACTCAATGTTTATTCCCACAACCTTCTTGGATATCCAGAAGAGGAGGGTGAGGTTCAGGAAGGTTTAGAAATAAACAAACAACCCAAGTTGTCTTTTTCATGCCCCTTCTGCACACACAAAAAACACACACACAGACAGACAGATACACACACACACACACACACACACACACACATACACATACACACATACACCTACCTTAAAGAAAGAATATTTGAAAGCATTCTGCCCAATGTCCTGTGTTGTGGGATAATTGTAAACTATGTGAAAATATATTGCTGTTATAAAGGGCTAAATGGCCAGTAGCTAGGCAGGAGATATAGGCAGGACTTCCAGACAGAGAGAGCTCATGGAACAGGGGGAGTAGCCAGCTGAATGAAGAAGAAACAGGACCTGCAGGAGGAGAGGTAAAAGCCACAAGTTACATGGTAGGATATAGAATAATAGAAATGGGTTAATTTAAGTTATAAGAACCAGTTAGAAACAAGCCTAAGTGAAGGCCAAGCTTTCATAATTAGTAAGACGTCTCCATGTCATTATTTGGGAGCTGGCTTGAGGGACAAAGAAAGACTTGTTACATATGGCACCCAATGTGGGGCTCGAATATCCAAACATACGGCCTGAGAGAGCTAAGAAAAGTTCTGGACAAGGAGTTGGATGTGGCTTCCTAATTCTGCAGGCTATCAGGTGGGCTGGTGCCCAACAGCATACAAAGGTGCAGCTACCAGTTGTTGCCTGCAGACTAGAGCAAGCCGCCAGGACCATGCGCTAAGCTGAGCCACGTGGCAGTTTAAGATTTGTCTCACGTGGTCAGAGTCTCACTACAGGTGCTCAGTAAAGCTAGGTCCAGACACAGACAACCTCTAAAAAGGTACAGTATGTTTTAAAAATGTGCTTAGATGCTGAAGAAAGAAAAAAAAAGTGTATAGACAGTCATAAAAAATAGTTTACAAATAAAGTCTTTAAAGAGAAGGTAAAGTAATATAAAAAAATAAGCCATGTAAAGATGAAAAATACACAGGGTATCTGGATCATATATGGTGCTTTGTTGACTTTAAATTTTTCAAATGCTAATGTAAAAGTACAATAGCTGCTGAGAGACATTGGATTATAGAAACTGATAAATTAAACCAACCTATAAATTTTAAGACTGTCTTAACTTCAAAATGGAAGTCAGGAAATATGTTGTATTGGGGGAGAGGTTATGCCTTTGTTTCCACAGGAAACAAAAAAGTTATGTTTCTCTCCAAAATAAGTAAAGATAAGAAGGATCAGATTTGATTGGAGGAGACCTCCTGAAAATCTTGACTACAGACATGAAGAAAGAAACCAAGAAAGACTACAGGAGAGGTGATGTGTATGCTGATCTCTCTACTATGGGAACAGCTCTGAGACTGATAAATCTTGTTGGCTACAGAGTCCTCATGACTTATTATTACATGCCATCCTTTCATATGGCATGGACAGAGGTTTGGGTATCCAGTCCAAACAAACTTCTAAAGTTAACAGATGCCTTTTACCTGCTCAAACATAAAACAAACAAAAAAATCTTTAACTGACTTGTGTGCACTGCATATTCCATACTTGTGCTAATGCAGATGTATATATTACCTTTAAAAGTTTATGTGTTTTCAAAACAAAAGAATCAGACAGACACCAATGAAGACAGGTAGCCCAGGTAATCCAGACTCTCAATGCCTCTGTTGTAGTTTCCTCAAAATTCTGCACTCAGAACAACTTCAAAGCTGCTAGCTGAGATGGTCCAGCCTCACACACTACTCCAGCCAGGGCTTCAGATAGGTTCTACACTTTCCTATTGCACAAAGACTGGACAATAAATGATACAGCTAGCTCTCTCAGGACTTGACCATTATCTCAATTTTCTCAGGGTCCCCTATAGATGCTGTCACCCCCAGACAACAGGACACAGTCTAGAGATCACAATGCCCACATTCCCAAGAGGTGGGGGTGGGTGGATTTTTGATCCTTCAATGGATTATGGATGTTTATCATCATTTAGGGAGGTTGGTTACATATTGTTATTGGTAATGGTCAGGAAAAAAGCTGAACAAAGAAGATTAGATTCAGAAATCTCTTTCTGAAGTGAAAAGGGGGGATATAGTATAGAAATGATGGGATAAAGTGGTTGATTGTTGAATCTACTTTTGAACTAAAAATAATTATATTTTATATTGGTATGGATTTTTATATATTGATATAAATTTAAAGTTATTTTTGTTATACTGTATATACATTTCTACTCTTGTTTAAGATATTATACCTATGCAGCTCATTAAACAATGTAATGTAAATTTCTAGTCCTTGAAAGCTGTTAGGATAATAAAGAAATACAGGTTAGTAGCTAGTCATCTATAACAATCAAACTTGTACTCTTTTTAGGTATGTTTTCAGTCAAAGAGAGGTATATTTTAAATAGAAAGATGATCTCCAAACACTTCAGAGACCTATAGAATATGACATTTAAATTTTTTTATAATTTATTTATTTTCATTTTATGTGCATTTGTGTTTTGCCTGTGTATATGTCTGTGTGAGGGTATCAAATCTTAGAGTTACAGACAGTTGTGAGCCGCCATGTGGGTGCTGGGAATTGAACTCCAGTCCTCTTGAAGAGCAGTCAGTGCTCTTAACCACTGAGCAATCTCTCCAGCCCTAAAATGTTTTAATAACAAGGCTTTTCATGACAGTGAGACATGTCTTCTTCTGGAAGCAGCAATTTACTTCAAAAAAGGATAATGGGCATCAAAGAACCTCCAGATGGAGTTTGCTTTCAATGTGGCAAAGTTAGCCATTAGGAAAGAAACTGTCATATCCTTGACTGTGGACAATATGCTGTACAAACTGGACAAGCAGGACACAAAAGAAGGTGACTGCTAGACCTTGTCAAGACAAGTTAGGACAGTTCTTCAAGATTCCTGCTTCACAAAAGTCTGTCAGATATTCTAGGCCTGTACACTGAAGATGGATGCCCCAACATTACAGAGGAACTGTGGGTGACTGTCAAGGCAGTCAACTGTTTCTGTCATTTCTATGGTTTTGGAAGTTGTTTGCTCTGTGTTTCCTATTTACTCAGGTAATATTATATCCTACTCGGGTCTCTGATGGGGTTGAAGTTTTTTAGTTATAGTTACAGTTTTCCTTAGTTATGATAGAAAGTAAATTAGGTATAAAACTTTGGACTCATCAAGATAAGATAGATAATAGAATATTTTCTCTGAATTTGCCAAATACAAATGAACTGGATATTGTAAATGTAATTCTTTTTGTTTTAGGTTTACTTGTTTATTTAAAGTTTTTTTTTCATTTTACATACAGCCCACTGTTCCCCCTCCCTCCCCTTCTCTCCCCTCCTCACCTCCCCCCATCCTACCCCCACCCACTCCTCATAGGGGATGAGGCCTCCCTTGGGTAAATGTAATTCTTATCTAATAATTGTTCTTATTATATATAGTTTTACTATGTTAGAGTTAAAACCTTTCCTTTTTATTTAGACAAAAAGGGAGAAATGTTGTGGGATATTTGTATACTCCGTAAAGATGTATTGCTGTGATTGGTATAATAAAGAGCTGAATGGCCAATAGCTAGGCAGAAGGTATAGGCGAGACCTCCAGACAGAGAGAGCTCTGGGAAGAAGAAAGGGGGAATAGCCAGCCAAACACAGTGGAAGCAGGACATGCAGGAGGAGAGGTAAAAGCCACGAGCCTCGTAGCTGCATGTAGATTAATAGAAATGTGTTGTTATAAGAGCTAGTTAGAAACAAGCCTAAGCTAAGGTTGAGCTTTCATAACTAATAAGAAGTCTCTATGTCATTGTGTCATTGTTTGGGAGCTGGTTGGTGGGACAGAGACTCATTGCGGTCCTGGCTTTATAAACTTAAAGAAAATCCTGGAGGAGGATGTAGATAAAAGAAAAGAAAGGGAAAGGGGAAGAAGAGGAGAGGAGGAAGAGGAGGAGGGAGGCAACCTGTCCTAGTTTTCATGAAGCTGCAGCAACATGGTACTTGCTTTCAGGAGAGTGTTGCCCATGGTCCACTCAGGGACTGTCATTGAGACCCTTCCCTGTGCTAAGCAGGGTCGGCTATGTGGGCTACAGATGTGAAAAATACATGAGAAGACCTTCAGCCCATGGACTCAGACTAGAAGAATGATTTGGAAATAAGAAAATAATCCCTGGCTGGGGCTCCATCCTAAGAGGTTTGCTTAGCATGCACAAAACCCCAAGTTCCATCCCGCAGCATCACATGGGTGGAGCAGGGAGGCACACAGTACCACATGGGTAGAGCAGAGAGGCACACACCTATAATCTCTGTACTGGAGAAGTGGAGGCCATAGGATCAGAAGTTCAAGGTCATCCTCAGATACTTGGGGAGTTCAAGGCCAGTGGAGAACACATGACATCTGTCTAAAAATTATCATTAAATGGTGGTCTTCAAATCTGTAAGGTCAGTGATTGGAACGTAGTTGCCCAAGTGCTTACCTTATAAGCCTAGGGTTTAATCTCTAGCACCACATATGTATACATACATACAGACACACACATATATATGTACACACATACAATTTTTTTTCAGTTACGAATATCAAAGAGAACATAATCCAGATTCTCTGTGTGATAGCCATCTTTACGTGGCTTATTTTTTATATTAATTTTACTGTCTCTTTAAAGACTTTATTTTTAAAAACTATCTATTTGTTTATATAACTGTATATATTTTTTTCTCTCTGTTTCAAGCCTATGTACATTTTTACATACATTGTAAATTATTCCATCTGAATCAGTCTTATTGTGAACCTATTACTTTAAACTGCAGCATTCTAAGACTGAAAGGCACTGTGGCTGCTGGTTCCACCCACTTCAGCTTCCCAACATGGCAGTGGTATGTTTTCCGCCAGCTCTGGGAGCCCTCAACTCCCAGAAATAGTGGGTCTATGCTTTTATCAAAGCAGCATGTAGCCCAGAAACCTCTTTTTGTTTTGTACTAGCAAAGGCTAAATCCATCACGTAGCTTAATGTGCCACTTGCAGAGGCCTCATTCTTGCCATACTGCAGGTCGAGCACGCACGCCAGGAACCCACCATAGTAGATAGTAGCTCAAACACACAGGCTGCCGCTAACTTGAAAGAGACAACTAGGAACTGTTTTTATCTCCGTTTTAGTATCTTTTTACTCAGGTTTTAGGTGGAAACTCTTCCCAACACGTTGGGCGCCATTTGTAGCTGGAGAATTTCTCTCCAGCTCCCGCCAAGTTCCACCAGTCCCGGAGCCCACTAATAAAATAAACACACAGACTCTTACATTATTTAAACTGCTTGGCCATTAGCTCAGGCCTATCATTGTCTAGCTCTTACTCTTATATTTAGCCCATTTCTATTAATCTATACTTTGCCACGTGGCTCGTGGTTTATTGGTACTTTACATCTTCCTTGTCCTGGAGGCGGCTCCAGGCAGTCCCTCCTCTGTCTTCCTGTTTCCTCTTTTCTCCTCTCTGTTAGTCCCGACTATACTTCCTGCCTGGCCACTGGCCAATCAGTGTTTATTTATACAGAGCGATATCCACAGCATACATATGTACATACATACATACATACATGTACACACACACACACACACACACACACACACACACACACACCTGTAATCCCAGCACTCCTGAGGCACAGAGTCAGTAGCTCATGGCCATTTCAGCCATGTATGAAGTTCAAAGCCAGTCTTGGACATATAAGCCTCTGTCTCAAAAAAGTTTGTAAATGATGCAACATGGAGTGCCATTCTTTTAATGATGCTCCCCAAGGCGAGTCTCTTTGTTTCTAAATTATATACGTGCGTTTCCTTATTCGTCTCTTTAACTAGATTAAATATATGCTTCAAAGTAGGAAATGTTTTATAAAAAAATACATTGGAATTTCTAATTTTTCCCTCTTCCTAGCTGAATGTGTTTGGGAGGCTGTCTTTAGAGAACTCTGGACCAACCACCCTACCAGCTGGACTTTAAGAACTCCACTGGACTGCATTAGAAGCTCTGTGGACAGATGTTCAGTTTGGGTCATTTTTAAATTCAGAGCCATAGCCCTGTTTTTTTGATGATTGCTTATTCAGTTTTTTCCCTGTGGTACAATATCCATAAGACAGAATTTAATTCCAATCCCTTTAAGCAGGAGGCCCATGGCATTAAAGCACACTCGCCCAATTGTGCAAACACCCCCTTCCCATCTATTGTGCAAACACCCCCTTCTCCTCTCCAAAGCTTTATCCTCTTACTGAAACTCTGTGTCATTGAACAGTAGCATCCCTCCTCCCTGGTCCCTCCCAGCCCCTGGCAACCCTCTTCTCCTTCCCGACTCTGTGAATGGGATGGCTGATGCTGTTGTTACCATCAGGCTGCCGTGATGATCCCCACACGTTAGCACACGAGGCTCGGTGGCGAGCGAGCGAGGGAGGCACGTGGAGTTTCCGTTCTTTCGCCATAGCTGCTAGCCTGCTCTGACTGCAGCCTAGCACAGCTTCAGGCTTGCGCTAGCACTGAGGCAAAGAGGTTGATTGTACCAGCTTGTGACTGAGCTTAGAGACCTGGAAGCCGTGGCAGGTGAGATACCAGGCATGGGAGGAGAGCCGAGCCTGGAATTGAGGAAGCCATGACAGGTGGCTACCAGAGAAAAAAGTAAATATCTTCCAAGGAATTCCAAAAAATTTGGAGGAGATGGGACATTCCTTGCCTTGTGAAGGCTGGTGAAATGTTTGCTTTAAACTTTTAAAATTACATTTATTTATTTGTTTAGTGGGGGTGCACACATGTCACAGTGTACATACCCAGGTCAGAGGACAACTCTTGGGAGTTGGTTCTCTCCTTCCATCGTGTGGGCCCCGGATCAAACTCAGGTCATCAGGTTTGACAGCAAGCATTTCACACACCAGTCCATCTTACTGGAGTATATTTACCTTCAACTGAAGATTATCAGAAGAGAAGCCCCAAAAGCCTGTGTGCTGTGGGATGTTCTGTATGGCAAATGTGTTGCTAATAAAGCACTGATTGGCCAGTGGCTAGGCAGGAAGTAGGCGGGACTAACAGAGAGAATTAAAAGAGCAGGAAGGCAGAAGGAGCCTGCCTGCCTGCCTGCCAGCCAGCAACCGCCAGGACAAGCAGCATGTAAAGATGCCGGTAAGCCACGAGCCATGTGGCAAGGTATAGATTTATGGAAATGGATAACTTAAGATATAAGGACAGTTAGCAAGAAGCCTGCCACGGCCATACAGTTTATAAGCAATAGAAGTCTCTGTGTTTCCTTGGTTGGGTCTGAGCGGCGGTGCGACTGGCAGGTGAAAGAGATTTATCCTGACTGTGGGCCAGGCAGGAAAACTCTAGCCACACCTGTGTGCTTCGGAGCAGTAGGGTCTCACCATGAGCCTCAAAGGGACCAAGCACGCAAGGCTTGGGAGAGTCGGGCTCCAGGGCAAGGGTGGAGAGGCAGGGAGGCTAGCCTGCCTGGGGAAAGCTTTGCTAGAAGCTGAGATCTGCCCATGTTGCCCTGATTCCACTGTGCTCCCCTTAGCCTGCCACCTTAGGATAAAATCACACATTTCTAATTATGGGTCTGGTTAAAAAAACCAATGCAAAGGTAGGATAAAATCATTTTACTTATGGCAGTGACCATTTTCATTAATTTTTCATTACTGCTGGCTTGGCTTTGCTCTCCATCTCTGGCAAGGCTAGGAGGTGCATTCAGCATTGAGTGTGCCTGTTGATCCAAGAGAAACTGGCAGATGAAACCCGCTGTTGACTGCTGGAGGCTCCTGCCTATGGAACAGGCTTATGTTACTGTTTTAACATCACCGTGTTAGTTAAAATGTGCTTCGAAACATGTTTCCATTGCCTGAAGATAAGTCCCAATTCTGTTGTGGAAATTGTACTTTTAGGACAAACACATGGCGAACGTCCATTGTGTGGGTTTTCAGGTGTAGGGGTGAGCTCTATGGATGCTTTTAGCGTTGCTTGACAGTACAGTTCACTGGGTTGTGCGCTTTGAAGGGGAGCCAGCTTTGGGTTCTGGGACTTGAGATCTTGGAGAGGAGTTTGGGCAGGGCCTGTTTCCTGTGTCGGCACGTGATCTGCCCGCACTTTCAGTGATTGGCTTATCCTTGATCTCCTCGGGGGCTCCTGACCTCAGCTGCTTCATTCTCTCAGAAGCTTAAACATCTCAGTGGTGCATATATAGTGACTTCATCCCCAGGGCAGCAACACTGGGAGATACTGTGGACCGCTGGGAGGCCGGGCCTGGTGAGAGGTCCTGAGGTCACTGGCGATGTGCTCTGAAAAGGAATCATGGGGCCCGTTTCTCCTTTACCTCCTTCCCTTCTTTCTCCATTTATTCATCCCTCCCTCCGTCCGTTCTTTTCTTTCTCTCCCTCTCTCTCTTCCCCCTCCCCCTCCTCTTCCCTTTCTTTCCTCTCTGAGTCTCTCTCTAACCAGTAATCTATGAGTTACCCCATCTTGTACCCCCACCATAATGTAGTGCAGTTGCTGGAGTCCCAAACTAATGGGACTGCCTGACCCTGGACTCAGTTCTCCAAAATTGTGAACTGTCTTCTTTTCCTCATAAGTAGCCGTTTCACAGTGGCACAAAGCTAAGTAGTGTAGTGTCCCATACAGCAGAATTGCTTCAACACTGACTAGTGTGGTGTCCCATACAGCAGAATTGCTTCAACACTGACTAGTGCAATATCCCATACAGCAGAATTGCTTCAACACTGACTAGTGTGGTGTCCCATACAGCAGAATTGCTTCAACACTGACTAGTGCAATGTCCTATATAGCAGAATTGCTTCAACACTAACTAGTGTGGTGTCCCATACAGCAGAATTGCTTCAACACTGACTAGTGTGGTGTCCCATACAGCAGAATTGCTTCAACACTAACTAGTGTAGTGTCCCATACAGCAGAATTGCTTCAACACTAACTAGTGTGGTGTCCCATACAGCAGAATTGCTTCAACACTAACTAGTGTAGTGTCCCATGCAGCAGAATTGCTTCAATACTGATGTTTTCACCAGTAAATTTTAGCCTCTTTTTCTCCTTTGTTTTTATACCCAGCTCATCGTCTGTTCATAGGGGTCTTCCCTCACTTAGAGTGCTCTGAAACCAGGAACAGTGACTTTTACTCTTTGGATTTTTCAGTGCCACAGAGCATTCAGCAAATAGAAGATGATTCATTAGTGTTTATTAGATAAACAACAACAATGGCAGACCCTGGAACCCTGGAAATCATTCATCTGCTTTGCATATCAAGGATAAGAGCCCTCATTAGTACTCGAGGAGGGTGAGGTGAACAGGACCACACATCAGGGGAGGACCCAGCCCTGGTTGACTCCTCTGCTCATGCAAGGATGCGTTCATTCCTCCGTGTTCACGGATTCTATAGTCATGTTATTTTCTATCCATGGGTCCAGCCAACCACAGATCAAATACATTTGAAGAAGAAATGTACTTTTCTTGTTGAGCAACTTAAGGTAGGAAGGGCTCACCATGGCACACAGTTTTAGACAATACAGTCTGTCGAGGCCACGAAGGCACAGTAGCAGACCAGGTAGCCGCCACACTGCGTCTGTAGTCAGGAAGCAGAGAGACAAACGATAACCATCATCAGGCTTTCCTGCTCTTTTTCACACTTTATTCACTCTGGACACCTGGCTCACATTTAGGGTGGATCTTTTTTTTCCTCAGTTGAACTTCTCTAGAAATGTTCCCACAGACACACCAAGAGGTGTGTCTCCTAGGAGATTGCAAATTAATCCAGTCAAGTTGAAAATGAAGATTCACTGTCACACTATCACTATGTAAACATCATGTAAGCTCCCTTATAATCCCCAAACTGAATTTTTTACTACAAGAATATGAGATGGCATAAATAGATATGGTTATTCTCAAATATTCAAGTTGAAGAAGCATGGTCATCCTAACATGCTGAGGCCATGTCCTCTACAATTACATTATTAGAAATTTTCAAAGAAGTAAATATTTATAATACTTTTTGATATATAGAATATAGAAAATGACAACTATATTTAATAACTCATGTTAAGGCATGACATTTCTATAAAGTGAAATGTTGAGAGGGGAGAACAGACTCAACACATTTCCCTGTGCTGGTTCCTCTGGCTGCAACTCTGGTTTTTTTTCTTCACCAGTTAAAATCAACTGCAGTTGCTGCTCTGCTTTGGTCTTGGCCTCTGATCCACATCTTAGCCTACTGGGGTCTGGACCTAAGCAGTCCACCGCACCTTCTTTAGATTGGCCGTGGCCTTGAAATTGCCACGTCTGCTGGATTTGTTTGTCCTCTCTCTATCTGACCATCCTTTTGCGTGTTCATGTTTGTGCAAGTACAAATGTGTGAGTGCGTGTGCACAAGTGAGTGGATACACACACACATATGTGTGAACATCAGAGGTCAAATTTGGGTATCTTCTCTAGTCTCTATGTTTTTTTGAAACAGAATTGCTCAATTGAACCTGGGCCTCATTGATTAGGCTAGACTGGCTGGTAAGTGAGCCCCAGGGACTCTACACGCCTCTGCCTCCCCTGTGCTGGGATTGCAAGAGTTCACCATCCCAACCAAATTTTTAATCAGTGCTAGGGATTGAACTCTGATTATCACATTTATATCTCAAGTGCTTTCCTAACTCGGCCATCCCCCTGCCCCATCGCTTACGGGTTGGGCATTGTCATTGTCTCCTTGAAATTCCCTGCACCTCAAATCGCCGCCTATTCCACACTGATTCCTCCCCCTGCTTCTCAGATGATCCTTCTGGGTCTCCACGTTTGGGGTTGGCAGCCTCCCCAGGCACAAACCACTCCTCCTCTGCTCTCTCCCCGACTGCTTGTCCGTCACCAAGTCCCCGTACTTAACTAGCAGTCCTCCACCCAGTGCCCACACCGGACTCCCTGAGTTTCTTCACATCTGGTTGTCCACAGCCTCATGTGCTCTTCAAGCCGCATCCAGTGGAGGATTCTCTTCACCTGCCTGCAGGGGACAGCTGCTTCTTGCACTCTTTTCCCACAGGCGGTCCCAACCACGTGAAAGCCAAGCAACTCCAGAACCCTTCTCTCTGTCACCACCCACATCTAATTGCTCATGAAAGTGCTGTTTCTACCTGGAAATGTCCCATGCATTCACCCTTCTCCTCCTCCCAATCGCTTCCATTTATCATCTCTCTGTAAGACAGCTAGAATAATCTGGTTCACCTCTCCTTCTGTCTCTGTCTGCTCTGCTTCCTTCCCCATTCTATCACAGAAATAGTGTTCTTTATAAACAATCCTACTTACACCACACTTCTGCTTTCAAATGCCCTCCTTATTGCCAGTTTCTGCTTTCCATGCTGGGCCTATGGGGTCTCAGGGTTAACTGAGTCTCAGCTTTCTGGGCTGGACCACAGGATGCTAAGTCGGTGGGTAGAGTCTAGAAATCTACATTCAAAAGAGTTCCCTTCAGTTGGGCATGGTGGCATAAACCTGCAAGCCCAGCACTTTGGGAGGCTGAGGCAGGAGGGTCATGAGTTCAAGGCCAGCCTGGGCTCCCTCCCGAACTTCTCCCCATAGGTTTCCTGCTCCTGCCCCACGAGGACCTTGCTACAGGCATGCTCAGCACTGTGCTTGTTCAAGATCTGTATTCTGCATGAGCTGTTGTCTCTAAACCCTTTGTTCCCCAGTCGTCCTCCCTTGTCTTCTGGATAGATTGTTCTAAGATTCAACTTCAGCCCCAGCAAGGCCTTCTCTGCCCTCTGCCCGGTCCCCAGAGCTGTCTGAACATGCTGCTGCTGAGGCAGCGCTATGGTTTCGGTATGCTCTGTTGAGGGACTTTTCTTGGGGAGTTGTGGACGTACATCTCTTTATTCCAGGACTTCAGCTAGGGTATTGATGATAGACCAAAGAAGTGATTCCCTGCAAATCCAGTTGTAAACTCCCCAGTAAATCTGATGGAGTCACTTACGGGAGCATGGGTGAGGGTTTATTTAAGGAAACTTGCCGAGTCGAGCGAGCAGCTGGATCATGAGGAAGCCCACCCAGCAGCTGCACCACTAGCGCTTGCTACACAGTTTATGGGCAGCTCCACCAAAAAGCCCCTCCCAGGCCTGGTTCACTGTGTGGATAAGCTAGGGATGGGCTTTGTGAGACTTGTAACTTTCTAGTGAGTTTGTGGAATTCTGGCCTGGGTGTCTGTAATTGCTTGTTACAGAAAGCAGATGTTGCAGACTTGTGTAAGAAGCACTTTCTTCCGGTAGCCTTGCTAAGCAGCATGACATAGGCATATTAATTAGTTTCTTTGTCATGGTGACCAAATACCTGATGAGGAACTCCTTACAGGGAGGAGTGTCCTCTTACACGTTTGGAGGGTCCAGTCTGCCACAATGAGGAAGGCATTGTGACCAGAGTAGGTGGCAGTTGTGGCCATCAACAGTGATGTGAGGCTGATGCTCACACCCCGGTGAGCCAGAGTGCAGGGAGGGAATGCTGGTACTCAGTTTGCACTCTCTCTTTCCCTTTAATCCACCGTGGGTTAAGGCTGGATTTCAACAACAGCAACAACAGAAAGCTTACAAACCCATGGAAACTGAACAACTCTCTGCTGAGTTACCTACCATGGGGTCGAGGAAGAAAGAAGAAAGAAAATAAAGACCTCCAGAACTGAATGGAAATGAACTCACAATGTACCCAAACTCAGGGGGCACAACGAAAGCGGTGCTAAGAGGAAAGTTCACAGCGCCAAGGGCCTGTATCAGGAATTTGGAGAGATCTCACACTAGTGGATTAACAGCACACCCGGAAGTTCTAGAACAGAAGGAAGCAGACACACCCAAGACAGCACAAAATAGACAAACTCAGGGCTGAAATAGAATAGGAACAAAGAGAACAGTACAAAGAAGCAATGAAACAAAGAGTTGGTTCTTCGAGAAAATCAACAAAATGCATCAACCCTCATCCAAACTAACTAAGAGAGAGAAAGAGAGAGAGAATCCAAATGAACAAAATCAGAAATGAAAAGGGGGACATAACAACAGACACTGAGGAAATCCAGACAATCACTACATCATACTTCAAAAACCTGTACTTTATAAAATTGGAAAATCTAAAAGAAATGGACAAATTTCTTAATGGATATTACCTACCAAAATTAAATCAAGATCAGATAAACAATTTAAATAGACCAATAGCCTCTCAGGAAATAGAAGCAGTCATTAAAAGTCTCCCCCTAGAAGCTCAGGGACAGATGGTTTTAATGCAGAATTCTACCAGACTTTCAAAGAAGAGCTAATATGAATACTCTTCAAATCATTGCACAAAATAGAAACAGAAGGGAGATTGATAAATTCTGAGTTCACAGTCACTCTGCTATCCAAACCACACAGACTCAACAAAGAGAATTACAGACCAATTTCACTCATGAATATTAATGCAAAAATACTCAATAAAATACTCGCAAACCAAATCCAAGAACACATCAAAAAGATCATCCACCATGACCAAGTGGGCTTCATCCCAGAGATGCAGGGATGATTCAACATTTGTCAGTGTAATCTACCATCTAAACAAACTGAAAGAAAAAAACACATGATCATCTCTTTAGATGCTCAAAAAGCCTTTGATAACACCCTTCATGATAAAAGTCTTTGAGAGTTCAGGGATACAAGAGACATACCTAAACATAATAAAAGCAATATGCAGCAAGTCAACAGCCAACATCAAATTAAATGGAGAGAAACTCACAGCAATTCCACAAAAATCAGGAACAAGACAAGGCTGTCCACTCTCCCCATACTATTTATTCAATACTCTACTTGAAGTTCTAGCTAGAGCAATAAGACAACTAAAGGAGATCAAGGGGATACAAATTGAAAGGAAGAAGTCAAAGCATCATTATTTGCAGATGATATGATTGTAGTTGATTGTTTTACTCTTTTGGATATTTTACTCTTTTGGTCTTTGGGAGTCTGCCACCTAGCTCTCAAATAAATTACACAGAGGCTTATTCATTCTAATGAAGGCCCAGCCTTAGCTTGACTTGTTTCTACCCAGCTTTTCTTTTCTTTTCTTTTCTTTTTTTTTTTTTAAGATTTATTTATTTATTATGTATACAGTGTTCTGTCTGCACATATCCCTGCAGGCCAGAAGAGGGCACCAGATCTCATTACAGATGGTTGTGTGAGTCGCCATGTGGTTGCTGGGAACTGAACTCAGGACCTTTGGAAGAACAAGCAGTGCTCTTAACCTCTGAGCCATCTCTCCAGCCCATCTACCCAGCTTTTCTTAACTTAAATTGTCTTGTCTACTTTTTGCCTCTGGGCATTTACCTTTTTCTATTTCTGTATGCCTTTCTTTACTTCTCACTCTGTGTCTTGCTGAGCAGCTGGGTGGCTGGCCCTTGATGTCCCCCTCTCCTTCTTTTCTTGCTCCCCAATCTCCTCTTCCAAGATTTTTCCTATTTATTCCGTCTGCCTGCCAGCCCTGCCTATCCTTTCTCCTGCATTGCTATTGGCGGTTCAGCTCTTTATTGGACCAATCAGGTGTTTTTAACAGGCAAAGTAACACAGCTTCACAGAGTTAAACAAATGCAACATAAAGTAATGAAACACATCTTTGCATCATTAAGCAAATATTCCACAGCATAAACACACAGAATATAACACATCTTGAATTAATATTCCATACATATGATAGTATATATAAGTGACCCCAAAAATTCTACCAGGGAACTCCTGCAGCTGATAAACACCTTTAGTTAAGTGACTGGATACAAAATCAACTAAAAAATTAGTTGCCCTCTTATATATAAATGATAAATGGGCTGAGAAAGAAATCACAGAATTAACATTCTTTACAATAGCCTCAAATAATATAAAATATTTTGGTGTAACTCTAGCCAAGAAAGTGAAAGACCCATATGACAAGAACTTCTTTGAAGAAAGAAATTGAAGAAGATATCAGAAGATGGAAAGGTCTCCCATGCTCTCGGATCAGTAGGATAAACATAGCAAAAATGGTCATATTACCAAAAGCAATCTACAGATTCAATGCACTCCCCATCAAAATCCCAATACAATTCTTTACAGACCTTGAAAGAACATTACTCAATTTCATATAGAAAAACAAAAACCTAAGATAGCTGAAACAATCCTGTACAGTAAAATAGCTTCTGGATACCACTATCCCTGATTTCAAGCTCTACTACAAAGCTATAGTAATAAAAACCACATGGTATTGACATAAAAACAGACAGGTGGACCAATGGAATCAAATTGAAGACCCAGATGTAAATCCACACATCTATGGACACCTGATTTTCAACAAGGAAACCAAAATTATACAATGGAAAAAAGAAAGCATCTTAAAATCCTGTACAATAAAACAACATCTGGAGGCATCACGATCCCTGACTGCAAGCTCTACTATAGAGCTACAGTAATAAAAACAGCTTGGTACTGGCATAAAAACCGACTTGTAGACCAATGGAATCGAATTGAAGACCCTGACATTAATCCACACACCTATGAACATATAATTTTTGACAAAGAAGCCAAAAGCGTACAATGGAAAAAAGAAAGCATCTTCAATAAATGGTGCTGGCATAACTGGATATCAACGTGCAGAAGGCTGCAAATAGATCCATATCTATCACTGAGCACAAAACTTAAGTCCAAGTGGATCAAAGACCTCAACATAAATCCACCTACTCTGAACTTGCTAGAAGAGAAAGTAGGAAGTAGTCTTGAACGCATTGGCATAGGAGATCACTTCCTAGGTATAACACCAGTAGCTCAGACACTGAGACAAACAATCAATCAATGGGACCTCTTGAAACTGAAAAGCTTTTGTAGAGCAAAGGATACGGTCAACAAGGCAAAGCGACAGCCCACAGAATGGGAAAAGATCTTCACCAACCCCACATCTGACAGAGGACTGATATCCAGAATATATAAGGAACTCAAGAAATTAGACATCAAAATGCCCAACAGTCCAATTAAGAAATGGGCTATAGAACTAAACAGAGACTTCTCAGCAGAGGAAACACAAATGGCTGAAAGACATTTAAGGAATTGCTCAACATCCCTAATCATTAGGGAAATGCAAATCAAAACAACTCTGAGATACCACCTTATGCCAGTCAGAATGGCTAAGATCAAAAACACTGAGGACACCTTGTGCTGGAGAGGATGTGGAGCTAGGGGAACTCTCCTCCACTGCTGGTGGGAATGCAAGCTTGTACAGCCACTTTGGAAATCAATATGGCGCTTTCTTAGAAAATTGGGAATCAATCTCCCCCAAAATCCAGCTATACCACTCTTGGGCATATACCCAAGGAATGCTCAATCATACCACAAGGGCACTTGCTCAGCTATGTTCATATCAGCATTATTTGTAATAGCCAGAACCTGGAAACAACCTAGATGCCCTTCAACCGAAGAATGGATAAATAAACTGTGGTACATATACACAATGGAATACTACTCAGCAGAGAAAAACAATGACATCATGAGGTTTGCAGGCAAATGGATGGATTTAGAAAAAATCCTCCTGAGTGAGGTAACCCAGACTCAGAAAGACAAACATGGTATGTACCCACTCATAGGAGAATACTAGTTGTGGAACAAGGATGACTAGATGGCTACTCACAACACCAGGGAGGCTACCTGGAAAACAGGACCCCAAGAAAGACATAGGGATCGCCCAATGACGGAGAAGTGGATGAGATCTACATGAACAGTCTGGACGTGAGTGTGGGTAACGAGAGGCAAGGGGTGAGGGAAAAAGAACTTGGAGGAGCGGGAGATCCCAACTGGATCAAGAACAGAGAGGGAACACAAGGAATGTTCATGGCAAATGAAGACCACATGAGAATAGGAAGAAGCAAAGTGCTAGAGAGGCCCACAGAAATCCACAAAGATGCCCCCACAATAGACTGCTGGCAATATTCGAGAAATAGCCCGAACTGACCTACCCTGGTGATAGGATGGCCAAACACCCCAATTGTCGTGCTAGAAACCCCATCCAGTGACTGAGGGAACTAGATGCAGATATCCACAGTCAGACCCCGGGTGGAGCTCCAGGAGTCCAATTGGCGAGAAGGAGGAGGGTTTATGTGAGCAAGAGTTGTTGGGACCAGGGATGGATGGAATACAGGGACGACTGGCCAAACGAATGGAAACATGAACTGTGAACCAATGGCTGAGGGACCCCCAACTAGATCAGGCCCTCTGAATGGGTGAGACAGTTGATTGGCTTGATCTGTCTGGGAGACATCCAGGCATTTGGACCGGGTCCTGTGCTCAGTGCATGAATTGGCTGTATTTGAAACCCGGGGCTTAGCAGGGTTGCTTGGCTCGGCCTGGGAGGAGGGGACTAGACCTGCCTGGACTGAGTCTACCAGGCTGATCTCAATCCTCGGGGGAGTCTTTGCCCTGGAGGAAAGGAAATGGGGGGTGGACGGGGGGGGTGTGGGAGGGGGGAGAATGGGGGAATCTATGGCTGATATGTAAAGTTGAATTATATTGTAAAATAAAATAAAATAAATTAAAAAAAAGAAAGCATCTTAAACAAATGGTGCTGGTCTAACTGGATGTCAGCATGTAGAAGAATGCAAATAGATCCATATCTATCACCCTGCACAAAACTCAAGTCCAAAAGGATCAAAGACCTCAACATAAATCCGGATACGCTGAACCTGATGGAAGAGAAAGGAGGAAATAATCTCGAATGCATTAGCACAGGAGACAAGTTCCTGAACAGAATACCAATAGCACAGGCACTGAGATCGACAATTAATAAATGGGACCTCATGAAACTGAAAAGCTTCTGTAAGGCAAAGGACATTATCAATAGAACAAAATGGCAGCTTACAGAATGGGAAAAGATATTCATCATCCCACTTCTGACAGAAAGCTGGTTTTAAAACTATATAAAGAACTATATAAAGAAACTAGATATCAACAAACCAAATAATCCAGTTGAAAAATGGGGTACAGATCTAAACAGAGAATTCTCAACAGAAGAACCTCAAATGAACAACACTGTCCCCTGCCACACACACCCCTGTCCCCTGCCACACACACCCCTGCTCCCTGCCACACGCACCCCTGCTCCCTGCCACACACACTCCTGCTCCCTGCCACCACACCCCTGTCCACTGCCACACACACCCCTGCCCCCGCCACACATACCCCTGTCCCCTGCCACTCACACCCCTGCCCCATACACCCCTGTCCCCTGCCACACACCCCTGTCCCCTGCCACACACACACCCCTGACCTCTGCCACACACACCCCTGTCCCCTGCCACACACCCCCCATCCCCTGCCTTTTTCCTTTGCCATTATCGATGTCGCTGATTTTATCCAGGTCAGCTTCACTCCTCTGTTTTTAATACTTTTACTGATTTCCATTCTAATCTTAATTGAGTTCTGCTTACTGTGAATTTCTGTTCTGCTTCTATTTCTATTTTCTTTTCTCTCTCTTTTTTAATTTTAACACCATTTCTTTATTGATTCTTTGGAAATTTCACATCACGCACCCCAATCCCACTCACTTCCCAGTCCCGCCATATCTGCCCTTCACCCTTGCAGCATCTCCCACACAAGAAAATTTTAAAAATTGAAACCAAACTAAAACAAAACAGATACACAAACACCAACCACTTTGCCCCTCCTGTGTGTCCTCCTCTCCAACACGTCTTCATTCGTCCTGGCGGCATGGGGAGCCTTGGTGTGTCACTCAGTCTGCCCCTCCTCCCGTCAGCCTTACTAGCAATGCTCATTCCCGCGAGTCACTGGTCTGGTTCGAGGCCTCTGGTTTCTGGTACACCATCATCACTGGACTCTCATAGAAACTCCTTTTGGATATCCTACAGCCACCCTGAGTCATGGAGATCCTGCCAGCGGGTATTGTTCAGCAGGACCAGACTCTTCACAAGCTCCAGCAGGTCATAGATGGGGTAGATGTTAAGGTGGACCAACCCAATGGGCCTGGGTGGTAGCTGAGTTGGTCACACATGGCCTCTGTGTCCACCCACCTCCTCAGGTGCAGTCGGGGGTTCCTGTTCTCCTACTCCCAAGCCTGTGGTTCAGGGTGGGAGTGCACGTGGCTGGCTCTCCGTGCCTGGGTCATTGGGGCCAGCTCTCTTGTTGCAGTGTCCATCGAAGGGCAGGGCCAGCTTTCCCAGGGCCAGTGAAGCGCAGGGCTGCCTCAGTCTGGCCCTCAGCTTTCATCATGTGTGGTTCCTATGGTCCCCTGTGGTGACATGGGCCACAGACATCAACACAGACTTCAGCTGCAGCAGGATCACAGACCCAGACCTGGCCCTTGGCAGCAGCCTGGGCACTGAGGCTACTATGGCCTCTGGTGGCAGTGCAGTCCACCCAGATCAGCATGGCACAGCTGCAGCATGGCCTTTAGGAGGCAGGCCAGACCCTGGGCATCCCCATGGTCTTTGGTGGTAACAGGAGCTAAGGACATCAACTCAGACCCTGGCTGTAGTAGGGCCATGGACACAGACAGACAGGGCCCTCAGCTGCAGCTCAGTCCCGGACATCACCATGGCACTGGGTGGTAGTGCAGACCCTCAGATTGGTAAGGCCCCTGGGCCGCATGGCCCTCCGACATCTGCATGGCCAGAGGTGGCAGCCCAGGCACTGGGCGTTGTAATTGGAAGGTTTCTTAGGTCCTGCCTGGCTCTGCGGTTGGGATGAATCTCTCCCTCCTGTGTCTTGCAGTCCTTTGATCCTAAGTAAACATATAGAGGCTTATATTATTTCCAAACTGTATAGCCTAATGGCTCAGGCTTTTTGATAGCTAGCTCTTATATCTTAAATTAACCCATTTTTTATTAATCTATATTTTGTCATGTGTTTTGTGGTTTATCAGTCTGCTGGCATATTGTTCCTCTGGCGGCTGCTGGCTTTTATCTCCTTTCTTTTGTCTTTTTTATTTCTACCTGTTTGTATTTCCTGCCTGCCTCTAAGCTGCCTTGTCATAGGCCAATACAGCTTTATTTATCAACAAATCAGAGCAACATATAGTTACAGTATACAGACAGACATCCCACGGCACTTTCCCTTTTCTGTCTAATCAAAAAGGAAGGTTTTAACTTTAATGTAGTAAAATGACATAGAATAGAACAATTATCAAGCAGGAATTACAATATCTAGTCCATTCCTATTTGGCAAAATTAAAGAAAATATTTTATCTATCCTATATTTGTGAGTCTAAAGTTTCATATCTAATTTATCTTTTATCATGACTAAGGAAAACTATAATTATAACTATCTAGTCTTCAACTATATTGAAGACCCCAGAAGGATATATTATTACCTGAGTAAACAGGAAACGCATTGTAAAGCAACTTTCAAAATTTTGGAATTGACAGAGACAGCTGCCTGCCTGGACAGTCACCCAAAGTTCTCTGCAACGTTGGGGCATCCATCCTCAGCCTATAGGCCTAGAGTTCTTTAGTCACTTCGCGGTCTCCTCTGTGAAGCAGGAATCTGAAGGACCATCTTGCCCTGTTTTGATCATCTTCGCATGGGTCCTGTATGTCCAGTTTATCAGTAGTCCAGGCAAGAGCAGTCTCCTGCCCAAATGGCCATCTTTGTCAAGAAGAAGATGAATTCTATATTGAGTGTCCTTGATGCCCATCCTTCTCCTTGAAGTAAATTGGTGCTGTCAGGAGCAGACATGTCTAACCAACCAGAAAGTCTAAGTTTTTAAAATACTTTAAATGCCATATTTTGTAGGTCTTTGAAGTGTTTGAAGATGATCTACCTAACTGAAATATATCTATGTATACCTAGAAAACTTAACTAACATGACTAAAGGTTTGATTATCATAGAAGACTAATTATTAATCTGTATTTCTTAATTGTCCATTACAATCTAAATGAGTTTCATAAACATAGTACCTTAAATGAGAGTAGAAATATATATACAGTATAATAAAATTAACTTTAAATTTGTAATAAACTAAAATCTATAGCAATATAAAAACATTTTACACAAGTTGTTGCTCTTTAAAGGTAGATTCAATAATCTACCCTTTCATCCTGTCATATCTATATCAGGAGATCCTGTGGCCTTTGATGCCAACATAGGCCACAGATGTCAACACAGACCCTGGCTGTGTTAGAACCACAGACCCAGACATGACCCTTGGTAGCAGCCCAGGCCCGGATGTCAGCATGGCTCTGGGTGGCAAGCAGGCCCCCTACATCAGTCTACTCCTCACCGCCCTCACTTTGCCCGTTCTACCTCTCTCCACAGCACATGAACCTCTCTGCTTCTTTCTCTCCCATTTCTCCACCACACATTTGCTCATGATACTGACACCCTCCTGCCCCGCTGCAAGGCACTGGCCCGGCCTGGGAATGGCTTCAGCCAGCCCAAGCCTTAAGGACCCAGGCTAGGCTTGTGGGTGTCTTCCATCCGCCTGAGCTGAGTGGCATCAGGCAGGTCTCTGTTTCTATTTTCTTAAGGTAGAAGCTGGGGCCATTTATTTGAAAACTTCCTTCTTTTCCTAATCCAGACATTGGTTCTGGAAACCTTGCAAACATACTGCCTTATCACAATGCCACTCGTTAATGTTTAGATTAAGTTTTTAGACCCATTTCATTTTATGTGTGCTTGCATGTGTGTCCATACATCACATGTGTGCCTGGTGCCTGTGGAGGCCGGAAGAGGGTGTTAGCTCCCTTGCAGCTGGAATTATGGATAACTGAAAGCCAGTTCGTGGGTGTTATAAACCAAATCCAGGTCCTCAGCAAGAACAGAGACAGGGTCTATTCAGACCAGTCTTGCTTCAAACTCAGAGAACTAACTGCCTGCCTTTACCTCCCAAGTTCTGGGACTAACGGTGTGTGTCACCAAGCTCAGCCATTATATCCTATTTTTATTCCGTTCAAAATACTTCCCGTCCTGGTTTCTCCTGTTGCTATGATGAAATATCTAACAAGAAGCAACCTGAGGAAGGAAGGCTTTCCTTACTCACTGATAGGATTGAGGGTGCAGTTCACCGCAGCTGGGGAGTCAGGGCGTGGGAGCCAGCGGTGGCTGCTGACATTAACTCCCCAGCTGGTGCTCAGCTTGCTACTTTTCGTTAAGACCAGGACCCCTCAGTCGATGGTCAGCTCACATTTAGGCCTTCTCAGCTTAATGAACATAATCTAGACAATCCCTCATAGACAGGCATGCAAAGATCCTGCCAAGGTGACAATCAGTCTTGACTATCATTCTTCCGATTTGTCTTGTTAATTTCGTCTTGAACATGGAAGTCATTTGGAGTTGCATTATTTAGTTTTAAATATGTCTGTCTCATGTGTGGTTTACTTACTTTTGTCCCAGTATCTTGCTGTGTATCTTAAGTGTTGGAGTTTAGATGTGAAATGTTCTTCATAGGCTCATGTGTTGGAATACTTTGTTCCCCGGATGCAGGGAGTGGGGGGGTAGGGGGAGGCAGGGTTTAAGGTTACTTAGCCCAGCCCCACTTCCTGTCCTCTCTCCACTTCGTTACTGCAAATGCAAGTTGACCAGCTATGCTGTGTTCCTGCCTCCGCGTCCTCCTCACCAGGACGGGCAGGATCCCCCCAATCTGTAAGACAAAGTAAGTATTTTTTCTTAAGTTCCTTCACATCAGGTATTTATTTGATCACAGCAGTGAGAAAAGGAGCTGATAGCCCAGGCTGTCCTCAGCCATGTTATGTTATCATGGATGGTCTTGAACGTACGACCCCCCTGCCTTGACTGCCTAAATGCTGAGATTACAGGTGTAGGCTACTGCCGCCCGCCCGTGAGATATCAGCTACTGCACATTTTACCACGTTGGGTGCTGGATGTGTGTGTGTTCCTATAAATATCCTCCCACACTCTTTTGGAATAAAGCTTTGTTTAGGTGAACCCAGAGCTGTGTATAGTCCAGGTTAATTTCCCCGCCACTGTGGCATTCTGAATTCTCTAGCCAATGACTGCAAATTGTGAACTTTTCCACTTAGCCCAGTGGGAACGAGACCAATGGGTATCACTGTCCCTCATTTTTCTACACAGCTGTTTGCCTAACCTTGGGCCATTCCCATGACTGGGTCAGTATTCACTGGAGGCTCCTGGGAGATGCTATTCAATCCTTTCGTCTCCCCTTTCCTGTGTGGTTCTCCACTTCCCACTGCACAGCGGTTATGGTTTGGATGTCCGTCCCCCAAGTTCATATTCCTGGGCACTGGGTCTCCAGCTCAGGGTGCTGCCTTGGAAGGTTTAGAACCTTTAGGAGGTGGAGCCTGTCTGGAGGAAACAAACGGAACAGGGAGCCAGCCCAAGTGTCAGACAGCCTGCATTCCAGTGGATCACTGCATCCCGCATCCGGGGCCAAAGCCTCCAACCACAGGGCCAGGCCGTCACAGCAACAGGTCCACTTCTCCTTCCCAGTTTTTGGCACTTTTCTCATTGCTGGGACCAAATGCCTGGTAAGACAGAGCTAACGGAGAAGGTTTGTTTGGCTCATGGTTCCAGGGTGCGCTCCATCTTGTCAGTGTGAGTGGCTCTGTTTCCTGGTCTGCCCAGATGTGCGTGAACAACTCACGTTCATGCTGCCACATAGGGTGGTTCCCACTGCCGTGGCCTCCTGCTGGGATGCGAGGCCTCTTCAAACTGTCACAGCAATGAGAGAAGCAACCAATACCCCTGTCCTGTGAACTCAAGCTGCCTTGGTCTCTCTAGAGTCACAGCTTTGACTCTGCCCTGTAGGGAATCTCTCTGCCTAGCTTATCTCTCTCTGCACCATGAGTGGACATGTCCTCCTGTGCAGTTGGTCAGGGCAACTGAGGGCTCACCATATCTGCTGTCCGCCCCTCTGAGGCACCTCTCCTTTGGTGTCTTTTATCGAAGGCCTTGAAAACCACTAACTGGTGTATTTTGCCGGGTTTCTGGTTATTTCAGATGGAATGGGAAGTCTGTTATTCCATGTTACTTAAATAGGGGAGACCTCTCTGACTTTTTTTTTTAAATGTGCATTGGTGTTTTGCCTGCATGCATGTCTGTGTGAGAGTGTTGGATCCCCTGGAAGTGGAGTTACAGACAGTTGTGAGCTTGTGATGTGGGTACTGGGAATTGAACTCAGGACCTCTGGAAGGACAGCCAGTGCTCTTAACCCCTGAACCATCTCTCCAGCCCAACCTCTCTGACTTTTAATTGGCAAAATCCAAACTAATTAAAAGGCCCAAAGTGTAAGAAAGATTTACTATTACTAATAAATGGATTCCCTATTGTGTGCCTCTTGTTTTAAATTTTTTCTTACTTAAACAGTTTTTTTTTTTTTTAGATTTATTTATTTTGTTTTATGTGTGTGAGTGTTTTGCCTGGTGCCTGCAGAGGTCAGAAGAGGGGTCAGATCCTGGAACTAGAGCTATGGATAGTTGTAAACTACCAGCTGGGTGCTGGGAATAGATCCCAGGTTCTCTGCAAAAGCAACAAGTGCCCCTAATCACCGAGTCTTCTCTCCAGCCCCCAAATTTATTCTTACTTATTTAGTGCTTAAGGGTATGAACAATCAAGCCAGGCTTAGTTGCACACGCCTTTAATCCCGGCACTCAGGAGGCAGAGGCAGGAGGATCTTTGTCAGTTTGAAGCCAGCCTGGCCTGCAGAGGGAGTTCCAGGACAGCCAGGACTACACAGAGCAATCCTGTCTTCAAACAAACAAACAAACAAACAAACAAACAAACAAAGGAGTATGAACAACTCTTCAAGTAATGGAGAGAAAAATGTGACTCCCACACTCTACCCAGTCCTGGAAATAACATCTCTTGTTTCATCAGTTCACCAACAAAAACCTTTGCAGGCCTTTCTACTCTCCCCAGACCTCGCTTCCTGTGCATATCCACACTCTCTCTGAACATCTTGTTCCTGTTCCTCAAAATCTACAGAAATCGAGGATTTTCTGCCCACAACTGGGCAGCATGATGCTGTACCAGTCAAGATCTAGAAAAGCAGGGCTAATGTGAAGTTTAAAGTTTGGTGGAGTAGACACCCACGTGCGATGGCATCACAGACGGGTAGAAAGGAGGGAAGGTGAAACAGTCTGGGATTTGAACTCTACTGCAGAATTATGAAGTAAAAGCAAAAACAAAACAAACAAGCAAACAAAAACATATTTCTTTAACACATGTTAGGTACTGAAGGTAAGCCAGATTTCTCCCACTGAAGATCTTAAAGGTGGCTGTTAGGTTAGTAAATATATAACACAAACAGAATGCTTTGAAGGGTCATTTTGCTAAAAGGAAGTGGAGATCTGGTGACAGGCAAAGGGGTCTTGAAGGATGGCTGGCAGGTGATCAGGCAAACGAGAGGCTAACTGTGTTCCAAAACACTCAGTCACACGTGGGGACACTGTGTGAAACACCAGTGTTCATGTGGTCACCAGTGGTCAGAGAAGAGGGGGAGGGTCTGCGGAGTTAGTTAGGTTGGGTGTATATAACTAAGGCCATGAGACAATTCTGAAAGTGAGGGAGAAACAACTTGACATCTCCGTGGCTGGGCTGAAAAGCAGGGGAGCCGTTAGGGGGCAGCACCCCACCTCTCACCAGCTGAATGAATGGAGAATGCACAGAAGTGGCCTGTGTAGGAAGAATGGAGTGGATGTGATGTCACTGAGCGTGCCAGTAGGGACAGAGGGATGAAGGCTGGAGAGGTGTTTAGCAGACGCTTTCTTCAGGAGCTGGTGCCTCAGTGAGGGCTACAATTGCTAGGCAGGGACAGCATAACCAGGACAACTTAGAACAGAAAACATTTAATCAGGGGCTTGCTTTCAGTGTCAGAGTGCGACTCCATGACAGTCATGGCGGGGAGCACAGAAGCCGGCAGGCATGGTGCTGCTAAGAGCTTGGAGCTTACCGCAAAGTGGAGGCAGAGAGAGATGGAAAAGAAAAGCCCGAGTGACACACCTTCTCCAACAAGCCCACCCCTCCTAATCCTTCCCAAACACTTCCACCAACTAGGGGCCAAGTGTCCAACCTATGAGCCAATGGGGGTCATTCTCCTTCAGACCACCACAGCTGGCGACTGACCCAAGTGCAGGAAATGGTCCTCAGTGTGGAAGGAGGGTGCTATGAACTGAGACTAGAGATCTGAGAGCAGTGAGGGAAGACCGGGGCTTCTGGGTACTTCGTGGAAATGCTTGGCAAACTCTACACATGCCGTTCGTTGCTAATGACACAAGAGACTGCAGTGGTGCAATTGCGTGCTTTATCCTCTTGCCTGCCTCAAAGTCGAATGTCAAGGCTGCGTAAATCTCATCTCTGTATTGTCAGGATGGGTACCATGCCTGAAGCTCTGGGGGGCAGTTTGGCCAAAGCACAGGAGATGGGAGGTCATAGATGCGGGAGATCACCCAGGGAGGGAGTGGGGGATAGGCTTTGAAATAAAGAAAAGACATTCACACTGGAGTAAGAGTTTTAGAAGTGAGTGAGCCTGTGGCCTCATGTTCTCATGTTGGTCTACATGGGCTGAAGAAATCTCACCCTTGCTGCTTTGCTGGGTTGTAGAGATTGATTTATTACACTCTGGACAGAGGCAGATGGCTACTGGGAGGATTCAGGGTGTGTGTGTATGTGTGTGTATATGTGTGCATGCATGTGTGCGTGTGTATGCATGTGTACCTGTGTGTATGCATGTGTGCCTATGTGTGCATGAGCTCGTGTGTGTACACATATGCATGTGTGTGTATGTATGTTTTCTGTGTTTTCCCTCCCACCTAGAACTATGAGAAAATCACCCTGATTTTGACATTATAATGGCAGTAGAGAAAAGTTATGCAGGTCAACATTCTGTTACAGATCACCTCTACTCTGCTTAAAGTAAAAGCCATAACTGAGTTGTTTTCACAAATATGCAGCTAACTTAAAATTTCAAATTCTCTGTATGTACATCCTAAAGAGGCCAAATAGTTGAGGATATGACTTACAGAACAATTCTTTTTTTTTTTTTTCTGTGTGTGATGGGTTCACTATATATACTAAGCTGGCCTCAAATTCATAGAGATCTGACAGTCTCTGCCTCAGGAGTGCTGGAATTAAAGGTGTGTACCACCATACCAAGCCAGAACACTATCTTAAATACTGAAACATTTTAAAATAAAAATCGGCAATAGTTAAAAAATATTACATTTTTATGTAATATACATTCCTGATCCACTGCATCCTACCATTTTCTCTTAGCAGCTACTCATCACTGCTGACTAATAATGACTCTTGCTGTGTTGGCTGAGTTTCAGACCTTTGATGAGTCTTTAATTCCTCTTCACACTCGATGGAGTCAACTGTCCCTACTGGTCTTACTTCTCATCCAACTATTTCAATTCTTCCGTGACAGGGATTTGGTCTTTGGCTTCTAGGACCTGCACTCCCTGCTGTGTCCCCAGGGTTACCATAGAATGTACTTTGGTTTTTCTCTAGCCTTTTCAGTCCTATTAGTCAACAGTGTGATTTAGTGCCTCACACTCTGTTCTTTCTCCTGACAAGTGTATTGGGGGTCATGACAAATTGCTGTGTGAATCACGCTCGGAGTTACGGGGAATGGAGAGGCTGAGACAGAGTGAAGGCGGACCTGTGTGAGATGAGGGGGTGGAGCACTCTCATTCCAGTGTGCACGAAAGCACAGCAAAGGAGTCTGTGGTAACAGTTTAGGATTATCGATTTCTATACCCCTGCAAACTCTTTTTTTTTTTTTAGCTGCTTAAGGTTTATTTGTATATGATCATAAAGAAATAAAATGTCAAGATATAGAATACAATGTAACAAATCAAATATTCAAAACAAGGTGGACACAAAGAACAGTACAAAGACCATGTATATGACATTATGCAAACTCTCAAAGTTTGATGTAATACATAAGTTTCAAAGAAACCCAAATAGCTGGCGCTAGGCGGATCCCTGCTTACCTACTGTCAGGTGGTAGAGGCATTGGGGAGTCCTTTCTATGCTGTTTTCCAAGCAGGTGGAACAATTCTGCAATGCAGCTATCGCCTCGTGATCAGTCTGCTGTCTTCCTAGTTTGGAACAGCTGAAGGCTCTTGGGTTAAATTTTGGTTGAGTACTCCTCAAATCATGCCCCCCTACCAAAACCCCCTTGGAAACACTCAATTCAATATGGCCTTCAAAAGAATGAAAGAGACCAGCTGACTTGAGTGTTCCCCAAAGGCCATGTGCTGCTGACTCAGTCACCAGTCTGTGGTACTGTTGGGAGATGGTGGGGGCATTTAAGAGTTAGAGCCTGGTGGGAAGAAGCTGGGTCACTGGAGGAATACACTTGAGTGAGGTGTTGGGACACAGTCTCTTCTTTGTTTTTGCTTCTTGGCTGCTATCAGATGACGAGCTCCCCCATGATGTCCAAAGCAGCAGGGCCAAGCGCTATGAGCTAACGTCTCTCAACTGTGACACAAAGTAAGTCTTTTCTTTACTTGTCTCAGGAACTTACAGTGGGTTGTCTCAGGAACTTCGTTACAGTGGGTTGTCTCAGGTACTTTGTTACAGTGGGTTGTCTCAGGTACTTCGTTACAGTGGGTTGTCTCAGGAACTTCGTTACAGTGGGTTGTCTCAGGTACTTTGTTACAGTGGGTTGTCTCAGGTACTTTGTTACAGTGGGTTGTCTCAGGTACTTAGTTACAGTGGATGGTTTCAGGTACTTTGTTATAGCCACGAAAAGCCAGTGCACCAAGTATTGTCTAAGGAACATCAATGATGTCAGGAAAAAGGCACATCACAAAAGTACCCGAGACGATCCTCACAGACTCTCCATACTCTAAAGGGGCACAGTATTGGTTGTTGTATTAAGGCAACTCCACGTAGTTAAAAGGGAGGTTTATTTTGTGGGGTAACTTACAAGTAAAGGGATAGGTTACAGGGTTTGGGGAAGGTGTAGGACAGTGCAGCGGTGTTCTCTGGAAAACTCTGCTCGGTCTACCTCCAGTGTCCAGGATCCAGGAACCAAGAGAGCCGGCACATCTGGATCTCAGGTCTTAAGGGCTCCTGTCTCAGCCCCGCCTTGTAGGCGTGACAGAAGCCTCAATGGAGGTAGTACTTCCAGGTCAAATTTGGAACGCTTACCCACTCCAGCACAGTGCTGCTCTCCAGTTCTTCCCACACTTGCCTGATCCAAGCATCACCGTGCTTGGTGGTTAAGAATCTCTGGCTGCTTTGAGGCTGAGATTCAGGAACCCATGAGCTGGGGTGCTGGTGGTGCCCGGCTGGAACCTAGAACTCCATGTCTTAGACATAACACTTTGGAACACTCATGTACCTTTTGTAAACCACCAAAGATAGCTGCTTGACAAAGTCCACGCCAAGCCTTTTCCAAGTTTTCATTCCAGGTTCACATTTATTTGTCTAGTGTCATACCGCGGCATACACCAGAATTGCCAGCAAAGGAGAAAAATCACCTTTGCACAATTTGGAAAAACAAAGTTAAGCCCAAGGTGCTACTCAAAAGGTGTGTGTGTGTGTGTGTGTGTGTGTGTGATATGTGTATGTGTATGTGTGTGTCTGTATGTGTGAGTATGTTTAAGTATTGTTCCAAGTTTCTTGTGTACTCTGGCAATTTTTTACATACTAATGTTCTCATGTATAAAAATTGAAATAATAAGGCTAAAGTTCATGGGATTCCTAGGAAGACTGAAGGAGCACAAATGTGCAGATCCCCTAGACAGGCCTTTCATGGCACACAACATCTAATGGGGTGGCAGATTATTGTTGCTGTCATAGTAGGACAGGATTAAAATCTTTATGATTATGTAGCATGATTAAAAAGTTAGCATCAAATTTTTATCTTTTTATGAAACTTATGCCTTTAGACAAGTTAGTTCTTATGCTATCACCATGCAGTTCCACTGAAATGGAATTTTTATGGAATGTCTAAAATTGTTTATTATTTATTTTTTTCCATTTTTTTATTTTTATTTTTTGGGGGGATTTATTTATTGTGTATACAATGTTCTGCCTGCATGTATGTCTGAAGGCCAGAAGAGGGCACCAGATCTCATTACAGATGGTTGTGAGCCACCATGTGGTTGCTGGGAATTGAACTCAGGTCCTCTGGAAGAGCAGTCAGTGCTCTTAACCTCTGAGCCATCTCTCCAGGCCCATGTTTTTTTATTTCATAACTCTGAGTTACAAACTGGTAGTCTGCAGATGTCTTGCTTGGCCTGTGTATTTTAAAGGAGAGTTCGTTCATATATTTACTTATCTAGATATTTCACACAAAAATAGATTTCTTGGTTTTAAAAAGTATTTTTGGGGATTTTAATATTATTTTTATTTTATGAGTTATGGGTATTTTGCCTGCAGGTTTGTCTGTGTACCATGTGTGTACAGTTCCCATGGAGGCCAGAAGAGGGCGTCAGGTCCCCTGGAACTGGAGTTACAGACTGCTGTGAGCCATCACGTGAGTGCTGGGAATCAAACTTGGGTCTTCAGCAAGAGCAGTCAGTGCTCTTAACTACTGAGCAGTCTCTCCAGCCCTGATTTCTAGGTTTTGCAGAAAGGCAATTTGAAGTGCACCCCCAGTTCTCCTATAGCCGTGGCTTCCTGGAGTTGGGGAGGTTCTGACTCTCCGAATGAGGGTACATGCTGCAGGTTTAATAGTTGATGTGGTTTGCCTGGCCCCTGCAGGCATCTGAGTGTCGCCCTGACGTTCAAGGTAATTATTTCTTTTCTCCTATATCTTAATAGTTGCCAGCTCTTAGTCCGTTTTGTAGATTCTAGGAGAATGGATGGAGAAGGTAGCCACCTAATTGTCCTTCCCATCAACAGACTTCCTAGTCAATTAGGTCTGTGGAGCCCCTAGAGGAATATCTGTAGAGACACCTTCAGGGACTCTCCAGCAGGTGGGGTTTGGGCTCAAGTTCAACTCCACCTCTCCCCGTGGACTGGACTTACCTTTTCTAGCATATGTGTTTTGTCTGCAGTACAGCCGAGCTGTACCCCACACAGTGTTTTATCCCAAGCTCAGAGACAGCTCTCCTCTACGCTCTTGGCAAATCCTACTAGCATACACTTCCCGAATGCCACCTCCCGGAGGATGTTTTCTCTGATTTTTTTTTCTCCTAGATATGACCCCTGATAATTTGGCACTCTTCTAGTCCATGGTTTGTAAAAAAGGAATTATGCACATCTCAGTGTGCTTTGGACTATGGTTAGATATGTAAATATCCTCCTCATTCTGCCATTGGAGGTGAGAACCCTGCTCATCACACCGCAGTAACCCAGTGGGATGCTTGCAGTATTTGTCTCTAGGAACTCATTTCCAATCTAAGGAGTGGATGTATTGATAATCTACTTCAGGGCCTGAAGAGATGGGTCAGTGGTTAAGGGTGTTTTCTGTTCTTGCAAAAAAGTAGAGTTTGGTTTCTAACACCTACGGTGTGTGGTTTACAACTGCTTATAACTCCAGCTTCAAGGACTCTTTGGCCTTTCAGGGCATCTCCACACATGCACACACACACACTAACTCCTAAGGAATCTACTTTAAGATCAGAGAGTCAGATCAGCAGACAAACGCACTTGCCACCCAGCCTGACAACCCAGGTCCTGCTCGATCGCCAGGCCCCCCATGGTAAAAGGCAAGAACTGGCTCCCACAATTTCTCCACCAACCTCCACACAGCATGGCACAACAACATACAAATAAATACACATAGTAATTTTTTTTAAAGACTCTGTTTGTACTTCTTTGCTGTTGCAACTTGAGACTCATTTTCCCTCAATAGTGTGGTTATTTCCACCTTCCTGTAAAAGCTGAAGGGAACATTCACTTCCGCTTTGCTGCTTACCCGACTTCTCAACATCTTAGTTACCTGAGGAACAATGTAACACCTGTGTGCTCATGAAGATGAAATGAACCACTGGAGTTAAAAGGCTCAGCACATTCCTGGTACACAGTGCCTGCTGAGGGCATGGCTCTTATTCCTATATGGAAACTCACCCACGATTTGGAAACCGGTTTAGGCTTGCTCTGTTTTTCCAAAGTATTTCTTAAGAAAGAGCAGGTCAGAGATTGTGGCTTGTCTGCCCCAGGCTAAACAAATGTATTTTTCTTAAAAAAAAAAGTTATTTCAAGAATGAATAGTTTAGCCATTCAAAGAAGAACACTTTTAAGATTTTTATATTGTAACCAACAAGGTAAAAATTGAGGAAAACACTGCCAATGAATGGTAAAACCATCAGATATGTATGTGGAAGAAAAGGAGTCTTATATTATCACTCTATGGATTAATTAACAATTAAAAGGAGAAAAATCAAGTTTTGCATTTGGTGGAAGTCACTTTATGTAAAAGGCGAAAAACTGGCCAGCCATGGTGGCACATGTTTTTATTCCCAGTACTCAAGAGCCAGAGGCAGGCTCTACGTAGTGAGTTCCAGGACAGCAAGGGCTACATAGTGAAGCCTTGTCTCAAACTATAACAAGAACAACAACAACAACAAATTGTCATCATTAACATGGACCAAGGCAACTCTTATGAAGTGAGGCAGTAAGGACCCAACATGAGTTACGCAGTGTTCCTGCAGAAACAGAGTCACCTCCTGTGACTCTCCCAACAAGGGCCCAGTTAGGCAGATCCAAGCCTTTGTGCTGTGTTACAAAACAAGTGAGCTACACTCTTTAGATGAGTCCAGATGGGGGCACCCTCCTCTCAAAGGAAAACTTCCCGGAAGGACTCTGAAGAGATGTTAGTGATAACTATCATGTGGAATCCTTGATCAGATCCTCAGAGGGAAGGCGCACAGCTGTCCAGGTTGCTGTACGCACAGCTGGCCGTATTTGCCTATGAACTATATATTGGATCGTGAAAAGGTAGAAGTCGAGGCTGTGGTCCACTTGCGTTCTGATTGACGCACTGTTTCTGAAGTCCTTAAGTGTCTGCACATGGAGATTTTTACAAAAGGAATGTTTGTTCCACTGAGCTGGTCAAAATAGTTGCAGTCGGGGCACACAATTCTGTGGGATATGCATACTTTTGGGGGACAGCACAAAGGGGGTGCTGGGTAAATATCAAATCTCGTGTTCATGTGTGTACAGGTGCACGTGTGCCCTATGTGTGTCATTTCTCAGGCACCTTCTGCTCCATAGCCTGGAACTTCGATGCGTAGACTAGACTCACTGGCCAGCAAGCTGCGGGAGCTGCCTGTCTCCACTTCCCATCTCACCAGCCTGCGCTGTCGCCGAGCTTAGCTCTTTGCACGGGTGCTGGGGCTCAAGCCCATCCTCATGTTTGCAAGGCACACTTTCCTGACTGAGCCATCTCCCAGCACTAAATGTGAACTTGATGTAACCGGTGGAATCCCAGAGTAGGGTCCTTGCTGTACTGATCCGGGGATATCTTGTCTAATGAAAACCGATCGCTAGTAAAAACCATGGCAAATTTCTTCTTTTGGTAGCACAGAGGTGACACTGCGGCTGGTAGGGGCAGCCCTGGCTGTCTGCACCGAATTCTGTGCTTTATTCGTCTCCTAGAAGGGGACAAGATGGCAGGATGTGCAGCCTGGCTGGCAGTCACAAAAGAAATGAAGCGTTTGGGCTGCCTCTGTGTTTCAGAGACGGGCAGCAGACATTAACGGCTTACTTTTAGTTCCAGCAGCAGTGATATTTTCATTACTGGTGTCCTCAGGCACAGACTTTTAATTTAAAACAGGAAGGTAAGTTCAGGATGGAAATAGCCCATCACCACAGGAGCATCGCTGCACCACACACACAGTGCACCTTACCTGCCAATCTCAGCAGCATGCCGGGTGGTTTGGGGGTGTCTGCAAGGATGGAAGAAAGGCATGGGGAAAGAGGGACCAGAGTCACCAGGGCCCTGAAAAAGCTGAGGACTTAGTTCTAAAGTAAGATGGACACCTCAGGTTTCCTACCTTTCTGACTGGTAAGAAAGTGATTATTTTGGCACCAACATTTCCCTTATTAGTTGTAAAAAGTTATAACATCTCTTTGAAGATCTTTTGGCTGATACTATAGTGGATTTAAGTTGGCTACAAATTTGTTGTTATTGTCCTGGTCAGGTGGGTTTTATGCACTTCTCCTCGGTCTGAACTGGTTATGTATGTTCAGAAAACAGAACAGAGCCACAGCACAGGCTGGGGTGTGGCCTCTCACAGGACTGCACTTTCCACTGGTGGCCTCTCAGGGCACTTACAGTGGCACCTTGCTGAAGGGGTCTTAGCCACAGGGACGCTGACAGCCATGTGTTTGGCAGCCACCTGGGTAAGCTGCTGTGGACATCACAGCCCTGCTGTCCCCTGGATGGCATCATAGAACAGGAGCAGACCAGCCAAGGCCAGTGTGCACTTGAGGATCCCAGAAACACAACCAGAACGTGTGTTAAGCCAGATAATATTGGTCTGGTTCCTTCTGCAGCAAGATAATCTAAGTGTCACTGAAAAGTGTGTAGGAATAAAGACTGGAGTCCAGCATGGTGTGCAAACCTGGAATCCCAGAGTGTGAGGGGAAG